>JAUELE010238324.1:0-11565 GCA_031471655.1 Diodora aspera
CAATTACTGTTACTTGTGAAGAGTTTAAGTACTTTTGTATGTGCCAGTTGAGTTCAGTTTCCATTGGAAACTCTAGTGTTAATTTGAAGGTTTCTAATGAAACTTAGTTTGTGGACAGTATACTGTATCTGTTTACATATCAGAAGGGTTGTGACTAATTTTGAAGAATGACCTTTGAAATGAAGGTGCCCATCGCACCCTATTGGAGCAACATCACACCTCTATACACACCACGTCCCAATACACACCACGATGTAATACCAATACACAATACACATTCAATAAACAGAGACTGATTAAAGGCCCTTTGTGACTTGACATACCCAGTGACATTAGGTATCATCATACGAAACTTTTTTAAAAACTGGAAATTATCAGGAATACTTTAAAATTTGACTTGATATTCCCTTACAAAATGAAACGAATGTCCGAACGGACTCATGTAAATAGTGATAAAGCATCTTCATGACATTAATTTTAACAATTTCTGTTGTTGGTTAAGAGATAAGTACTTTGGTAGATACCAGTTGAGTTCAGTTTCCAGTGGAAACTCTAGTTTTAATAGTATGCTTTGTTATTAGACCATCACTGTAAAACCAGTTATGATTGTTTATTAAAACTTTGTGTGTACATGAGACTAGTAGTCTAGCTGTGCCTTTCACTATTGGGTCATTCTGTCAAATCACCAAAAAAATCTGAACATTTTAACCCAACAATTTTTTATTTTGATGGAACTTAGTGTACTTGTCGAGTGTGATCTCACAGCACCAAATCTCAAATTTTAGGTCAACCGGGTGAGGGGTTTGGGAATTGTGGCTGCCTACCTTTGAACCCTTGTATCTCAGGAACTACTGAGTCAATCATCACAAAATTGGTATTGTTGGAAAGAGAATTCCATTTCATTATTTTGAAGATTAGTGCATGTTGATGTACCTTAACCTTTTGATCTAATATTTTACCTTGAAATTGACCTTGTGGATCACACAACTTGTACAAAAAATTTCATGAAATATAATCTCTGACATGTTCACTCAATCATGTTAAAGTTTCAGAGATATAATATTCTTTGTTTAGGAGCAATACGGATTCGACATGGTGGAATTACCCTACTATGGATTTATGTAATTTTTTTCTTGGATATTTCAAAAATAAGTTTGACTCGTTTTCAGACCATAATTTCTGAAACATTCATTTTGAGCAAGCTGTGCCGGCATTGAATCCTGCATTGTTGATACGTTATGTTTCCGAATGTGTCATCCTATTTTCTATGTACTTTTGTAGTAAATAATGAGATAGTTCATTAAAATCATTACCTTGAGCCCCATGGCAGGGGATATTACTGACTCTGTCTGCTTGTTTATTTTATTTTATATTCGTTGTGTGTACATCCATTTGATATGGGTTGTGCCAATATGAAGTTGAAGGTTTTATTAATTTTTTCAGTTCCAGATTTAAAATTTGTTTTTATATTCAGCAGATGCCAGTTAGATGAATTCATCTTGGAGATAGATTTCTTTATGGCTGCAGATGTCCAAGGAGACGAGTTGTTACCTCCTTTAGTAATGGCATGTTTCCTAATGCTTTCTTAAGGTTGGAGATGTCATCTGCTAAATAGTACATTAAAAATGTAGGTATATGTTATTGAAGTTGCAGTTTACTTTGGTTTATTATATCGGTATTTATACTAGTGGATTGTAAATCTATTAAATTGAGAACATTTTGAAACTATTTTGTTTTTGGTATGCGAACTGAAGAAGCTTGAAAATTGTAACCTTTTTTGTGGTGATTTTACATACTTGTTGGGTGACAGACGAGTAATCTTTTTGTGAAAACCTGTGAACTATTGATTAGAATGCAGAGTATATAATAGGTTTAAGCATGTCTTGTTACAGCCTAAGTGTTTTAGAAGTTGTCAAAGTTCCGTCTTTAAATGTGTGCCATATCTTCTTGTGTGATCAGTGAGTTTTGGATGTTTTAGAGATTTTTGGTGAGAAGTAGATTCCACTGTTTGATATTTATTGATCTTTTTTTCCTTTTCGGGTAATATTCTGTATACTGGTACTTGGTCACTTCAACTGCTGTTGGTCAGTTTGCTGTTCTTGCAGCAGTGGATGGCATAGTTACGTTTTTGTGTTTATGTTCAACGGACAGAGAAATGTTTCAGTAAATGTTCAATAGTCAGGTTCACTATGTTTGGATTTTAACTGTTGTTTGATTTTTGTGGAGAGTAGAAAAACTATACATTTATGGAAACTGTATTGCTAGTATAAGCAATCAGAAAAACAATGTTTCCATTTGCCCCGAGTCCTACATGGCCGCCATCTTGAATTATTCAAAATGGCTGCCGTGAAAAATGTTTAGTCAATATCTCAGCTTCTAAATAGTCTAGAGCTTTTATTTTGACAGCTAAACTACCATTTTCAATGCCAAGGAATTCAATGCTCCTAGTTGCAGATGTGTTGAGACGTTTGTTACAGCAGTTCTTGCAAATACTTACTAATTCCATAAGACAATTTGGTCATTAGGCCATATACTAAGCACCAACCACAAGGACATGTTTATCTAGTGGTCTGATTATGGTAGTAGGCCTATATTATGTACTTGCCACACCTGAAGTCCTGTCTTCAAAAAAAATGGAAGGAAGTCAGCTGTTCTCTATTCCCAAGAAGCATGCGAGGAAAGTATGGTTCATTCTGCAGTGATTTACCGGCCGCAGGATTTCGCGTCCAGTACCCCAGTTTTGCTATGGGGGACCCCAAAAATTCAACTCCTGCATCTCCTCGGATGCAAAATAAATAACATCTTTTAGATGCAATAAGTAGATTGAGAAATTACTGAATTGTTTATTCAGTAATTAAAAAATATATATTTAACTACAATCTGTATTTGTAATGAGATGTGGACATTTCAGCATATGCTGTATTGGTCATGTCAATAACTGAAACTGGGACCCATATTTCTTACCTTAGACCTCTCAAAACTACATATTAGGGGTCCCCTGGACCCACATAAATATTTACCAGGGTAAAACACTGATTCTGCGATGGAAAATCATGGTAATGAAGAGGACACATGCAGAAAATCTACAGAGCAGCACAGGTGATAAGGAAAAGCAATCCAAACTTTACCAAGGCAGCCAAGGATACAAACACCATAGAGGTCACCAGTGACATGCATGACGTTCCAGCTGAACTGTCCACCACGATCCGCTGGTTCATGATAGGACCTGCTTATAGCATGGAAACTCAAAGAAGGACCAAACTTGTTGACAGAGCAGCACTCACGGTGAGCTAGAACATCATTGTATGGATTCAAATCCAACCGACAAGTCAACTACAAGCCAAGAAGAGAATCAGCATGTTTCATGCCACCCAATGCACAAGAAAACCCACAGGTCCTGGGACTGGCTCTGGCTGTTCATCATGACACCGGCAACAAGATGCTGATCGATCTTCTTAGTGCACATACCGTAGCGTTATGGTTGTAATATTACCCCCTGCTACGTTAAATCACATTAACTCACTCACTCACTTACTCTTAGTGCATATAGTTACTGTGTTCCGTATGGCCGTACCCTGCTAATTGAAACAGCTCTGGCCAATGCTGTTGTACAAAACAACCGAGAGTTCCAAGGTCTGTATTTACCACCATTCTTGAAGAAGGGTGCTTTTGTGTTCTTCACAGTAGATAACACAGACTTCTCAGAGGACACTGCTGATTGGAAAGGAACCACCCATGGAACGATTACTGCTGAATACCAGAAGGCAGAGGTTCCTGGAGAACCAGTTGCACCACCCTCGAAGATAGGCGATGCCCAGAGTCTATCTATCACTCCATACCATGTAGATATGCTGCACTGTGACACACCAAAACCACAGCTTGCCAAGAGAACAAACCACTCTGTCACCAGTAAGGGAATCTCGGGATTCTACCAGCTGTCACAACTAGGATAGATTGTTGCTACTACTTTATCCAGAATGGAAGCAGGGAAAGCATCGAGCAATATTCCAGGCTGGGCAGGATACAATTCACTGTTGTCTGAAAGCAAGCCACTGACCCCTGTCGGAGCCCTACCACTACTCCCAGAGGTGGCACACGAGTGGTCAACCCTGCTGACTGTGATCATGCTAGCAAGTCAACTGAGAAAGCTGGCTGTTGGTGAAGATCACCCACTGTCGTTTCATTTGACATGGCTCTTTATGAGAAGGTGGTCCAACTGCTAGATGCCAGACGTGACCTGAAACGGACAGTTGTCCCATGACTGGAAGAGCAGCATGTTGTCATGGCTGCCCTTCGCTTGTTTGGTGCCTCCATGGATAACTCTGGTATTTATGATGCCTGGATAGAAGCTGATGTCTATGGGTCTGCAGCAACAAGGCAAATCATAAAATGTACCCATTACAAGCGTGCTCTTCTTGCCCACATGTATTCATATGTAGCTCTCTATAAAATGGCACTGGAGGTGTTCTTCAAGGACAACCCACAACTGAAAGAGGTCTGCATGAAGGCAGGTAGAGATGTAATCAGTTCTCTGCAGATGGTTTCAACAGAGGCAGAAGTGACCGAAACTATGTTGGCCATCCTGGCTAACTTCGTCTGTGCAGCCTACCCCCTCCCCCCCTAAAGCATCTACATCAAGACCATCTCCGAGCTGCGATGACATCTCTTCTGCAAGCATATGACAGAAAGTGACAAGCTGCCTCCTACCCTTGGAACTCTGAGACAACATGTCCTGAGAGTCCATATCCAAGCCAGAGAGTGGGGACAGGCCAGCATTGCTCTGCAGGATCATCAGTTGGATCCCCTGCAGAATGGCTACCACAAGCAGTCCAATGGCCAGCTGAAACCAATCATGACAGATGCCCTTCCAGCTCCAAAGGTCATCATTGAGATGTTAGCAGAACAAATAACTTATCCTGCACCGATCTTTGCCAGTACGGCAGTGAGTATAAAAATGATGATGACGATGATGGTGATGAAATGTTAAGACTCCTTGGTTGCCTAAAAGATTAAACCCATGTCTGTCATGAGGAGCATGTTGGTTCTTAATGGACACTAACTTAGTGGAACATTCATGTCTGATCACTTGTAAAACATTCAATAAAACGAAATATTTCAGTCAAATAAGTTTTTGGTTGAAAATAACTTATTTATTTTGATACCATTGCATTCCTTGGCGCTGAAAATGGTGGTTTAACTGTCAAAATCAAATTTCTAGGTTATTTAGAAGCTGAGTTATTGACAAAAACCATTGTTACGGCAGCCATTTTGTAAAATCCAAGATGGCGGCCATATAGGTATCAGGGCAAATGGAAACATTGTTTTTCTGATTGCTTGTACAATACAGTTTCCAAAAAAGTATAGTTTTTATACTCTCCACAAAACTCCAACGAAAGTTAAAATCCAAACATTGTGAACCTGACTGATATTTACATTAATTGTGCAAACATTGGTAGATTCAATTTAGGTTAGCAAACATCAAATCAAAGAATATGTGGAATGCATGAGAAATTTGTAAACTATATTTGTGGGAACTAGTTTGCTTCCTTTGAAAACTTTGGACTTGTTCATACGTTTATACTCGCGATTTGATTGGTAGGGGAATTATTCTTCACATTGCAGTCTTTAAGAATTCTTTATTTTGGAATTGATTTTCAACATGGTCCAGCATACCAGAAACTGTTACAGCATTTAGTTGGGACAGTTCGTTTTGTGCAACAATTTAAAACAATTCAGGTTTTGTGAAGGCCGCTTTATTGAAGTAGATATTAAACCTTCAGTTCTGATATAATGTACATGTATTGTTTACCTTTAGAAAGAGCAAATTAATTTTTAGTCGGGTATATACTGACGTCCAAAAGAAACAATACCAAGAAGACTGAAGAAAACCACACACTGGGCCGGTTTGAAACCGATTGGACCGATTGCTTCCAATCGGGCCACGCACCCAGTTAATTTTGCATCTTTTTTACTGCATGGGGGTAGGGGGGTCTGTCCTTTTCCATACTATAGTTCCCATTGGTCCTAAAAGTGAACATAATTATGACGGAAAGAGTTCCCCTGTAAATTCAACCGACTAACCTTTTAATAGTCTCAAACTGGGCACCGCTAAAGTAGCCTCAAATTGGACCCCGCAGGCCCTAAAACCGGCCCCAACCACATGTTGGCTATTCATTATATATTTATTCAGAAGAGTGTTGTTTCATCATGATATGAACCAAACGAAATCCCACGAAGATAGAACCTTTTTGATGAACACTGACACAAACACAGGGTTTGAAAAAGAGTTGCAATCATTTCTAACTGTATAGTTTCTTTTGGACGTATACATGGTAACAGAGTCACTGGAAATTATAAAACGTACATGAAAGCATAAGTAAATTAACATGGCAAAAAGGCTGCAGGAAACTGATACATTTAGACCAAGAGGTCTTTCACAGGAGAGACATGATTGCAATAGCAAAGAGGACAATGGGACTGTATTTGAGGCCCTTGCCACTGTTGGTGTACTCATCAACACGTCGTCTTCTCTCGCTGTCGCTCATCTTGCAGTAAGGATACTTGAAACTCTGAAAAAAGGTATCGTACAAATGGCCGACCTCTTCACACTGGCCTTGGTAGTTGGTACTGAAGCAGGCACGCAGACTGTCGTAGAAGCTGTAATGAAATCACAAGACCTCAATTTGGTATCAAACCTGAGGCACGTTCAGGAGAGGGAGGCAAAGAAGGCGCATCGGCTATTGGACCAATCGGATCATGTCTATTATACGAGGCCCACGAGGTGCCTGGCCTCCTGAACGAGCCTGTGGTTTGACCAACCGGAACTTTCCACGAGTTAGCTCCCCTAGGTTCCACTAACATTTCGGACATGAGGCTCTTTCAGGAGGCAAGACGCCTCGTGCGCCTCGTATAATAGAAGTGATCCGATTGGTGCTAGTTTGATAGAAGTGATCCGATTGGTCCATGATCCAACAGCCGAAGCGCCTGCTTTACCTTCCTCTCCTGTACGGACCCAAACATTGGCGGATGAATAACTATGCCGGACGTCCAACGGCTCACAACTAAAATACCTTCGAGAACTCATTTATGAAATGTTATCAGTTAAAACGGGTTAATTCTCATAAATAGTTGATGATTTATACAACTTAAAAAGTCATGTGCAATTGCATTTGGCAATAATATTTTTCCAAACATCAATTCGTTAATAAAGGCATCTTTGTCACGGAGACGGACATGTTAGGAGTTACTTCCCCTGCAATGACAGCCATCCAATCTTGTCAGAGATGTTAATGAATCAAGAGCGAATAACTCTCTATGTTCAGATTGATGGATTAACGTGGTTTTCAGCATTTCATCATGGTGTAAAGGCTGATTTATTCAAATGACGACAGTAGACGTTGTAAAATTCGAATCCATAATTGCTAAGGCTAACGGTGACAACCTACTCACTGAGACATCAAGTTAACCAAGTTAACCAAGTTACAAAGATGCATTACGAGTCGTCAATACTGACATGGGTACAATTACAAATAAATGATGTATATTTGAAAATGATGTCGTTGCAGTAATCTCTTGGACATGAATGATGTAGTAATTTGAAATGGTGTGTGGCCCGGAAACTTGACTACTCACAGCTATATATACACCCACGGGGACTACACGAGGTATGTGTATGAAATAATATTGATTAAAATGGGTTATTCATCATACACGGTTGTAGCCCGAGTTTCTGGCCCTAGATAGTAACTATAATATATTTTCGTGATAGGGATAGTCAATCTAGGGCCAACGGAAATTTGCATATAAAAACTATCATTTGCCGACCCTTGGCTGGTGTCGCAATGGGGTACCTGTCACAAAGGTTCAGCTATTGAAAAAGTGTTTTGTCTGCAACACGGTTGATGATTATTATACCTGAAAGTCATTTGCAACAATTTGCACACATTTAGTTTGTTCAAATATTATATTCGTATCGTTGCCATGGAGACATCGATGTTGAAAGTAGTTCACAATGACAGTCAACGGTTCATGTCAGAGCTGTTCATGAGGCAGGGGCGAATAACTCTCTGTGGTCAGATTGGTTTCATGCATCTTTAAAGCCCAGCTTATGTCGATTACAATGAGATGGAACTGGTAGCTTATGTCAACTACGACTGGAGATGATGGCAATCAGATGCAGCTTTCTGGATACAGTTGCTAGCAGTCGTAAGAGCGCCAATGTTGCTTGCCTTTTAACTGGATGCAGTCTGCAACTGAACGCAGAAGTAAAACATGTGCGACTCTCAGGACACGGCGGGAGTCGTAACCCAGCTGCAAGAGCGCATTTGTCGCCCGCGCCCAAGCGCCGATCAGACGCGGATCAGTCAGTTGCTACCAGTTCCCGCTCACCGCAAGGTCTAGACTCAACACTCTGTGTTTCGTTACCTGCAAAGCATATCCAGACGGCGTTTCATGTCACTAACTCCCAAGAGGCGGATCCTCAGGCTGTTAAGTGCACTCTGTTGACACAGCTGGACACTCGATGTCTTGGACACGGTCACACATCCTGGTTTTCTTTGAAACACTGGGAATAGGAAAGCATCATTATCATTAGTCGCCGTCATTATCATCTTAGTCATCGTCATTATAATCATCATCATCGTCGTCGTCGTTATCATTATCATCATCGTTGTCGTCGTCCTAATAATCATCATTATATTATTTGTCATTATCGTCATCATTATCGTCATCATCAGTGTCCGTCATTATCGTCATCATCATCGTTGACATCATCACCACTGTATTTGTCATCATTGTCGCCATCATCATCGTCATATAATCGCCATTATCATCATCTTTGTCGTCGTCATAATAATTAGCATAATTGTTTTTGTCATTGTCGTCATCATGTTTGCTATCATCAGTGTTTCTCATCATCGACATCGTCATCGTCGTCAACATCACCACTGTATGTGTCATTATCTTCATCATTGTCGCCATCATCATCGTCATCATCATTACAATTCATATCGCGGTCATCATTATTATTATTAACAGCAGCATTGGCATCATTATTCTCGTCATGGTCATCATTCGTTGTTGTTGTCGTTGTCGTCGTCATAGTTTTTTCCATTGGCATCGTTGTCAAGGTGATCATCATCACACCATTGTCAGTCATCCTCGTTTCATTCTCGTCTTCTTTTAACGACCATTATTATTATTATTATTGTCATTATTATTATTATTATTATTATTATTATTATTATTATTATTATGTACAGATTGCAGAGAGGAGTGTCGGGTGGGCCTGGCACAGTCACTCCCCGAGGGATCAACATCAACTCAGGTAACCTTGCCCCCTCTACACGCAACCCAGTCAGCGAATGTGGCTGGCTCCCAGGAAGCGCTGCCTAGTCCAACCCACCAAGAACCTTGCGCAAAATATGGAGACTCTCCAACTCAGCAGCCTTCTGCATTACACAGACTGTCAGAAAGGCTGTGATCTTGGTGCTAATCAAGAGGAACCAAACAAAGGGCACCGAGAACAATGGGGAGTCGGACCACTGTGTACTTGGGATGCAGGCGAGAGACGTCGAAAGCGAGGTCAGCATACCTGGAAAGCTTTTCGTCGATCTTCTTCCAAACATTACCGTCAAAATGGACAAAAAACCCAATCAAATACACAGAATGATTGCATTTATCAAGGAGAAGAAGATCGGGTTTGTTGCACTCAAGTGTCCGTAAGCTGTAGAAGGACATATTCCAGACAATCTTGAAGGCGTCATTTTCCAAGACAGGCTGAACCTGCTCAACATCATGCCAGAGAGGATCTCGAAATTAAGCCACAAGCATGGTAGAGACGATAGAAAAATACCCTTGCCATACCATCATGCCTCTTTAAATAGCGCAATGGTCAGTGGTGGAGCGCAGGGGTCCAGTGGTAGAGCGTCCGCCCACCAATCACAAGGTCCGGAGTTCGATTCCCGGTTACGACACTGCGTTGTTTCCTTGTGCAAGAAACTTCATCCACATTGTCTCAGTCCACCCAGCTGTAAAATTGGGTACCTGGTCGGAAAGCGATGGCAATGTGAAGGTTAATCAGACAATCTTGAAGGCGTCATTTTCCAAGACATGCTGAACCTGCTCAACATCATGCCAGAGAGGATCTCGAAATTAAGCCACAAGCATGGTAGAGACGATAGTAAAATACCCTTGCCATACCATCATGCCTCTTTATATAGCGCAATGGTCAGTGGTGGAGCGCAGTGGTCCAGTGGTAGAGCGTCCGCCCACCAAGTCAAAAGGACTGTTATAATGTTCCACACACTGTATATATACCCTGTGCAATGGTTTTCCAGAAACTTATCTTTAAAATATTGACTCTGGCTTGACTTGATGAACCTCTTCACCTGGTTGACTCCCATATCTGTATCATTTACGAGCACAGAGTTTTCCCCTGCATCAACAAAACCCCAAGCTTAAGTTCAACATCCCGTGCCCGTTTAAAATAACTCTGAAACGCTCTGCTTTGGTCATGAGTCTTGACATACCTGAACAGATGATGATCTGACAAATAAATATGTGCAAAAGTGCACACGCGTATTCTATCATGTACAGCCTCCACATTAATCAAATCACGTCCTCCAGAATTGATTGGTAAATGTAAATGATTAAGTGAGGAACGTGGATGGTGATTATTATTATTATTATTATTATTTATAAAGTAAAATATAAATATGCAACAGAGGAAGGTCTCCTGGCACAGTCACTTCCCGAGGGATCATGATCAGATCCGGTACCCTTGCAACCCAGACAGCAAATGCCTAGTCGCATTATCATTATTGTTATTATTATCATTATTATTATTACCTGAGATGTTGCGGCAGAGAAGGCCAAAACCTCGTCTCATCCCAGGAATGTCCACCAATATGTTTATAAGCAAGCTTTGCCTTTTGTTTTGGATGCATTCCTGGACTTGGGTATTGATGCACTGGACGATGTTGTTCGTCTCCCTTCTGCAACATCAAAGTTTCCTTTAAATAATCCTATTGAGTCATGCTCAGTGGAAGACTGGAACTGTTGGATGCACTCAATCGTTGCTACTCGTCCTTTTCCGTGACCGGGCAAAGGACCCGTCAGTCGCAGCTATTCGTCTCTTTCCGTGACCCGACAGAGGACTCGTCAATCGTGGCTACTCGTCTCTTTCCGTGACCCGACAGAGGACACGTATGCCTCTCATGAGCCCACATGCGAGAAAATTGTTCATGGCGGAGGACTGACACTCGGAATGGGTTGCGTCTGATTTCATATAGGCCGTTACCGATTAAGCCGAGTACGACCACATAGTTCCATTGAAAGCTTTTTTTAAAAATTAATTTGTTTGGATGGTGATTTATAACAAATATGTTCTTATCTATTAAGTCTGAAATTGTATGATTTTGTGGGTAGAACATTTATTTGATACGCTTTCCCCTCGAACCCGCGAAGGAACAACAATTCAGAGCTATTCCCATCCTCAAAATTCAGGCTATAAATAGACTACTGATTCCATCCGTCAAATACCCTGAACCCACTCCTATTCAAGAC
>JAUELE010238334.1:0-11565 GCA_031471655.1 Diodora aspera
GAACAGAAATGAGTACTACGACTACTACAACTACTACTACTACTCCTACTACCACTACTACTACCATTACTACTACTACCACTACCACTACTACTACCACTACTACTACTACTACCACTACTACTGTTACTGCTACAACTACTACCACTACTACCACTACTACTACTACTACTACCACTACTACCACTACTACTGTTACTACTACCACTACTACTGTTACTGCTACAACTACTACTACTACTACTACCACTACTACTACCACTACTACCACGACTACTGTTACTGCTACTACTACTACTACTACTACTACTACTACTATTACCACTGCTACTACCACTACTACTACTACTACTACCGCTACTACTACTACCACCACTACTACCACCACTACAACTATTATTACTGCTACTACTACCACTACTACTACTACTTCTGCTACTACTACTACAACTACTACTACCACTACAACTACTACTACTAATACTACTACTAATACTACTACTACCACTTCTACTACTACTAATACTACTACTAATACTACTACTACTACTACTACCACTACAACTACTACCACTACTACTACCACTACTGCTACTACCACTACTGCTACTACTTCTTCTACTACTACTAAAACTACTGCTACTACTACCATATACTACTACTACTACTATATACTACTACTATATACTATTATTTGTTCACCACTACTATATACTACTGCTATATACTACTTCTATATACTACTATTTGTTCACTACTACTACTATATACTACTACTACTACTTGCAATGTCCCCCTAATATAACTGAGAGGACCAAACATTGTTTTGATAATTACGTCCATTTCTGTCCTCGTTACACCAAATCAATAAAATGATCACATCTCATCTCAGATTTCAGCTTCAATAATTAATGCAGACAGGACATTGTGAACAGTTTAAACAGATTTTGAAGAGAAAGATATCCAAAAGCAGTCATTTGAGACGGACACCAATAGCAATTTGAGGCAAAAAGTCAGTCTTGTGAAATTATTATCTAAATTAATGGCTATATTTCTTTAAATAATTCAAAATTGCTATGAAATACCAGTTTGGTGATTGGAACACGTTAATATCTTTGAAATTAATCACAACTGACAAATCTAAATGTCATCGGAAGGCACAAGGGGACAGCATAAAATGTGCAAGATGATTTTCTAAGATGAGTTCAAGAAGGTTTTAATGAGAAAACTGTTTAATTCCCTCTAACTGTAGAAATGTTGACTATTGCTTGGATGACCGAGGCGAGACCGAGGCCTTTGTATAAAGCTAATTTGAGAATGTTAGGAGGCTTTCAAACAACTGAAAGGTTAATCGTATATTGGCTCCCGAGCTAAGTCGGTTTGATTATTTTGTTTATACTAAATAGGCCCTACAGTGCTGTAACCAGCCAGGGAGCGGGTGCGTTCCGTTTGCAGAGGTCCTGCCCCAAAACATTTGAAATGACAGAGTACAGTGTATTTGTGATTTTACTTAATCTGGCCCATTGTGTTCACTCGTGCCCCACCAAATGCCAGTATGTTGAGCCACTGGGGAACCAGGGAAGACATCACCTTCACCCCTCCCCATCTTATACGCCCTATACTTCCCACAGAGTAATTGTAAGTGTAATTAACCTCGTCTCTGCGAAATGTAACCCTACCCAACTCTTGCCTTCACAAATGTGCAGCTGCGGCGCTATAAGCTGTAGTATTGTTTGTGCCCATTTATGTGTGCCAATTCGTTGATGTCTAAGAATAACTTACCTTATTACAAGAGCAACGGCCAGCAGAAGACAGAAAGCTGAGATTGCCCCGAAAACAACCCCCAAAATCACGCCAATTGTGTTATCTGCAAGCAGAAACTACAAACTGACCTCGACAAGGACAACATAAACATCAACTGCCAAATATTAGATTATGTCAAAGACAAATTCTTATAAAACTCCAGCGAGGACATAAGCCGGACGCTCTGCCTCCAGCATCGTGTACGAGAGATTGATAGGAGAAATGTTGTCCAAGTTCTCTTGTCATGTTTAAAGTTGGATACGTGGTCAAACTCATTGTTTTCTTTAAAAAAATAACAACTGATGGTACGATAAATATATAAAACATTATGTCCATACGACGAATAATACACAAAAGGCATAGCATGTTTATCGGTTTTACGACCTCTTGAATGGCCTTATCTATTACTAGTACATTCCGAACTTCCCGACAAAATCTTGAAAAAATCGTATACCTTCGAAACCTTACACTTGCAAATATATTACTTATCGTTCGCGGTGTCATATTTTCAATATTCTTACAAACATAAGAAGAGTCCCTGGTTCAATTACCGGAGCACATTATTTTCCTGTCTCTTGTACTCTCGACAATGGAACAGCGGGATTATTTTGCAAAGAATTCAAAGGGCTCTATTGGGTTTTTTTTTGCAGTGGCGATTTAGAGCGTGTTCTGATCAGAGTTTTCAGTAGCAATTACAGGATCAATGTGCAAGTATCACCGCATCAGATCACCGCATCTTGTTCCTTTGTGTGCATGTCTTTGCAATACACTGAACGGGCACGGTACGCTTGACCGATTTCACATCAAATCAGGAACAAGAAAAGAACAAGAGGAACAAGAACAAGAAAAAACCACAGGAAGACGAACACAAACTTTGATGAGCCATACCTTGGGGGTTAACAGACAGTTCATCGTCCGGCAATGGACCCCAGGGCCAGTGTAGGGTCTTGAGTACCTGCAGCTGATTGTCCTCGCTCACTCTGAACACTTCCTCCGTCATGTTGTATTGGTAATGAAATACAGACAGTCGCGATGCACGGACACTTCCGTTGAAAACCACAGGCCCGGTAAGAAGATCTGGATCTGAAACAGAACAAAGGTTCCCAAAATTAGAATATGTTCATCTTGTTATAAATTTGCGTTTGTTAGATGATGGCCTCGCAAATACATATGGCGACTTTGAGTTTCAACAAAATCATTTATTATTTAACTGAACCTTTAAGACATTCATAAAGAACTAATTGTCGTACGTAGGCCTTCAAAAATTCTATGCAATAACTAATGCACAAAATTCCAAACATGCTGTGTATTGCATTGCAGTGTCCAATCATGTTCTTTCAGTGGTGTGCACTTAGGCTGTGTACAAGAAATTAAGAAACATTCTGCGTCATGGGCTCGCACCGCTCCTATTCTTTGTTCAGTGTGGCCTTGGCATAGAAGTAATAAGTAATGCAGTAGATAAACGACCACTTTAAATCTAAAATAGCTTTTGTACAGGTGTATGCCAGGCCTCGTACTGAAACATTTCATATCTTAGAAACGCAAGATGTGTTCCCGGTTTAGCAATGAAGCACATTCTCTCTCTGAACGTATACATGTGCAAGTTCCGCGAGAGCAGAATAAACCAGTTTTTCAATGCCCTATTGTTTCCCCTTTCGCTGGTTTCTCCAGAGCCAAGAATCGAAATGAAAGTGAAAACTATGTGATTGCTTTTGTACAGACGTTTTAATTAATATCTTGTGAAAGACCAAATGTGACAATAGATTACCTGTGAAAGACTTGCTTTTATTGAATGCATTGTGATACCGGGTCCCAATAATCACAGCATCATGAAGGAACGCTAGGTATTCTTTGTATTCCTGTATGTAGTTAAACTTATAGTTAGATATGTGAGTATAGTTAAACATACGAATATAGTTAAACATACGATAATAGTTAAACATACATGTAGAGATATGTACACTTCGGTTTTTCGCTACGAATGTGTGTATTCAATGTGTTTCGTTCAAATTTCCATCACCGTGTATTCAGAAACATGTCCGTTCTACTACTACTATTTCTACTCCTACTCCTACTCCTACTGCTACTTCTACTACGACTACTACTACTACTACTACTCCTACTACTGCTACGACGACTATTCCTACTGCTACTACTACTACTACGACGACGACTATTCCTACTGCTACTACTACTACTACGACGACGACTACTCCTACTGCTACTACTTTGTCTTGAGCTCATACCGTAGAAGAAACCAATGAATGAAACTTAAAACAGATGTACAGCTTGTAAGTGCTTCTAGAAAGTGTAATCCCAGAAGAAATAACGATGCACTGCATGCCCTTCTGAATATTTCACTGCCATTTCCATTGGGCTCAGCAGCAATTATCTATCAGGTGTTACACAACGTCCAAAATGTGTACGAAACTGCTGTCACTCATAGACGGATCCATTGGGGCATATGGGGATCCACTCATCCACTTTGAAAGTCATAAATGACCCCCCTCCCCCCTCCAACCTCGACTGAGACTGACATTTTGTATTCTGTTCCTTCCGTTTGAAATGCATATACAGGTGTACTAAAAACCCCTCCACAAAGTTATCTATACTGATTAACCTTTCGATAGGGTTGGCTGAGAAGGTACACTTGGTCAATTCTGTGACCATAACTGTCACTAATGATTATCTGAAACGTATCTTTAGGAACTGATCGTTTACGTTTGTGTTTGGCTATTGTAAAGTTTCTGCTAAATCTGTGTATAAACAAAATATTCATCAACACATCAACCCGTTGAGTAGAAATGTTCGATATGAGACAACATATGAAAATGAATGTTAAATATACAATTCAAATATACGATGTTGATAGAGCTACATGTAATTGGTGCAGGGACGGTGTGTGTGACCTTAACTGAGGTGACAGGAGACCCCGAGCTGTGTGTCTGATTTCTCGCTGTCCTTTGGCAGATGGAACTCGCTTTAAATAAACTTTACCCCACTGACACTGCAATTGTGCAACCTGCCCCCCCCCCCCTCCTCCTTGGACCCGTCTACGGTTACCTAGGTCTGGGTGCCTAGCAATTGTGTCTGAACATGAACGTACGGCTTTAAATGTAGTCTTAAATGAAGGCTTTAGTTCAAAATCTCCTTACCGTCAATATTTGTGATGAAGCTCTGCGATGGCGGCGATGCATAACTTCCCCAATACTTTGATACAACGACATGAGTTTGTCAAAGGACATGTGGTAGTTGACAAGGTGGAGTACGCATTTCGAAAGGTGTAGCCAATCCGAGTTCGTGTTGTATTTGTGAAAATGACTGGCTGCCTTCCCGTGAACGTATGGCTCTGGGCGATAATTTAAGATCAAGTGACTTCCGGATCCCATTCCAGCTTTATTTAGAGAGTCCACAAATTCGTAATGATGATGAAGTTGGATGCAACTAAGAATAACTGAAAAATAGATGAAGTTAAAATAATGCAAGTTAACGTTATTTAATCAACAAAATCAACGAAAACAAAAGTAGAATTTTGTTTTTTCGTGCTAAAGTTGAATAAACCTACTTCTGACGTCGGACTTCAGTGCTTGCAATGAGGGTAAAACTGAGCCAGGGCTTTCAACTTCATGTGATGACTTTATTTCGATTCCAAACCCTGGGAAGACTACAGTGGCGGCTGTTATGAAGTTATGACAGCTTGCACTGTCTCTTCCAATATAACCTGGGAAAGAAATAGTTTCTTTAGGCAAAATATAACTCGATTCTTATGAAACAAGTCCCATAGTTTCACTAGCAAAATTAGTAATAAAAATAATATGTTGTGATCGTCGTCTTCCTCCTCCTCCTCCTCCTCCTGATCCGCATCCTCATCATCATCAGCATTGTCGTCGTCGTCTTCACAGAGCTCAAGATAATGTTTCAGCTATTGGAGTGTTTACTCGACATATTCAGAGCTATTGGTTATTTGAATTTTTAAGTGGATAATCAGCTATATTTTTTACTCCACTGAATTTGGTCTACTGGGTATTTACTCACACTGATTCCACTGTATTGGGTATTTAAGACAAGTTTTTTGGAAAATTTAACCGGCTTTGCCAAAACCAATGTAGAGCAAAATAGACAATTATTGAAGATCCCATTAATAATGATGCGGGGATAATTTTAAGAATCAAATAGACTGCTGTTCTCATGCGTCTGACCAAAAACCGCCATAAATCATCCTTAGAAATACGTGCAAAATAATGTGCATAAATCACGATGGTTGGTGTTGTTGGTTGCAATGAAATAAATAAATTTATGCCAGTACATGTATTTTCTACCACAAGCTGACATGTTGCTTAACCAGAAAGTCTCGTGACCGAATTATGAGCTTGTGACAGTGTCAAAACAGTGCTTACTGGTGGTAGATCTATACGCCGCAGAGAGTTCACTCAAAGATTTTGTTTGGAACTACGTGTTTAGTAGTGTTTCTGGGAAGATGTGCTTTCGCATTGCGCGGTCGATGTATTGAGTACCTTACGCAATGGTTTCCAAATATATCGGGTGTTGATAGATTTGACTGGGTCTTTGTACGCTTCATTTCAATTTTGCTTGCGTTTTTATTGAGTGCTTTGCGCAAACACGTATAGGAGAGCCATTCACAGCCGAGAACATGAGCTTCTTAGTTGCTATCTGGTAACTTGGCTTTTTCAAATATTTATTAAAAACAATTCGATCAGATCCCATCACAAGTACTGGCACACATCGATTCATGAATCATTTCGCTACAAATCTACCTACCTGTCACATTTTATAGTCAAAATCTTCATACAGTTATCCTGTCTGAAAGCAGCAAATTTTGAAGCCGCCACAGGATATATTTTGTCATCCATATATTCAAAGATAGCAACGCGAAGCCCCAGCGCCAGATACAAGAACAAATTATTCTTTCATTTCTAATATATCGAGTTCATTTCAAAATGACATTCATAAATGTAAATGTTTGTAAATAATTCTGGTCGTGAAATCCTTTGAAAGACGTGCCCAGTTTCACGTATCTGTTAAACCAGGGTTCTTGATGAATCCACTTAACAAAGTGACTTGACTAATGTTCGCACTGAGCTTCGGAACTAATTTTGCAGAAAGTATTGATAACGGTAGAGGAGAGAGACAGTGGTGTAGAGGGGTGGGGCTGGGGTGGAAAATGTCATCGGTCATGAACATTCGGAGGAAACGGGTCAGGTTAAACTGTGCATGTGTTTGTTAATTGTTGTTCCTGGAGCTTTCCATTGGAAAGACAGGGCAAACGTTCGATTACAGAGTATTCGTAAAACCAATTCATTTTATTGCAAATGAACGTCCAACTTCATGTTCGTCGGTTTTATCATCATCGTCATCATCATCATCACCATCACCATCATCATAAATACTAAATTTATATTAGTAGTGGTGGTAGTAGTAGTACATCTGACAAATGTAAAGTTGAATAAGAATGTAATGCTACTTCCCTGTGACTCATTTGTTCAAGCTGTATGTCACTGTCGTTATTAAATTATGCATTCGTGGCCCACTCTTTGTGATAGTCAGACGTATTGTCTTGTCCCTATACAATTTGCAGCACAATCTTGACACAAAAGCAAGATCATATTACGAGACAATGTCAAACAAACTGGCATCGAAAGGGCAAGTTAACACATCAGCGCTCAAATTGCACAATCGAGTCAACCTCCAATGAAATAAGCATGGGAATTCATATTTTAGTGTAAAATTACTTTGACATTTTGTTCAGTATAAATAATTCACCACTTTTCGTTAAAGGGCATAAAAAGATGTTATACAACTTTGCACTGCAAGGTATATCAAGTTTTAAGCTGCAAAGAAAAAATACTATCTTGTTTTGTTTAATTGATTAATTTTAGCTGTAGAATGTAGTTTTCTCTATCGGCAGGCAAAATGATGGCATTAAACGTAGATGTAACTTAATCCAGAGCCTCATGAACTAAGAGATATTTCAACGTGCGATCCGTATTTTAAAATAAAGAAAATTCGAAGACGTTTAACGTCCTATCTAACTCAACCATATACACGAGGGCAAATGTCTGGCAGTGAATTTATACCCAAAAGGAGTTAAGTTATGGTAGTATTTTTGTGAAACTGAATAAACGATCACTGTGCACATTTCAAAGTTAACTTATATTTCAATATCGTACGGTCTTCGTGTTGACTCTATGCCTTAAGTGTTTTGTGGCCTGTGTGTGTCCATGGCTCTCATAAAATGTGTCTTTTGAAGGCCTCTACTCCAGTATTTCAACAAAGGAGAGACTGTAAAGTCAATTTCTGTATCATGTTACCGAGATATTGTTTTACTAAAACTAAGCTCTACTTTCGAAGCTTTGGTAAATGACACTTGTTTATCGATATAGAACCATAGGATTGTGGTGGTGTGTGTGAGTGGGATGGGAGATGTGAAAGGGATTAAGCGTATTCAAAACATACAGTTCTCGACAGATTTATCTAATTCTACGACTTTTTTGGTTATATTCCTTTGTCACTGCCTATCTGAGACTTGACATCCTTGGAAAGTAGCTATTCGGCTACTGTTTGGATTGTCCCGCCCGCTCAGGCCAGGCACAAATCGCATGCACAACAGATCAGCCATGTAGACCAATGTTTTCTTTAACAACTTACCTATATGTTTCCAGTTTCGTCCAACTAGTAGCGCAGCAACTGATCTCAGTAGATTTTCATAACTGCTGTATAGATTCGTCACCAGAGCCTCGGACTTGACAGAGAGTGTGTCTGACCACATGGGTGTCCACGTAACCATGGAAACGTTCCAGTACGAGGCGACGTAACCGACCATCTTCATAGCTGAAATGAAACACCATCTAAGATATGGAGATACTTCTACCTATAACAGTAAAGCTTATATCATTACACGCATAACACGAATATGCACTGGGCGTTAATTATTAGAGGTCAATGTGGGAAAATTTAGAGTGATTATGTCTAGATTTCGATGTTCATCGCATGATAGTATGATCCTATTATACAAACAGATCGGCTACGTCTGGTATGTTCTTCAGGACCGAAAAAATTACGATCTCTACCGTACTTGTTTGTCTGTCATATACTTTCTTAAGAAAATGTTGCATACCTTCATATTACGTTACTTAAAACATAATTAATTTAATGTACTAAAGTTGGATACGTGCTCTCAAACGCTAAAACAGGTCTGATTTTATATCTGCGTGGAATAACATAAACTGTAAATCATACATTGTAAAAGTGTATGCCTAATTAAATAACGCCGTATTCCCTTAGTCCCTGCTGATGCAGACGGATATAATTTCTACTTTCAAGTAGCCAGCCTCATTCCGAACCTTTCTATAAGGGTTTACCGACGAATGACCCGCCCATTTCCGAATTCTTTCTGAATAGGAGCCGAATGCATGTATTTGCAAGTGTAACATTTTTGAAGGTTTACGAATATTTTCAAGAGTCTTTCTAAAAGTTCGGAATGCACTGGTTGTTTTTATTTTATGGCATTAGTGTCCCAAATAAATGAGGCTAATCCGGAGGCTGTAAAACCGACAAACATACTATATCTTTTGTGTATTATTCGCGGTAAGTACTTACTGGAACTTGTACATTTATCGTTTCATAAGTTGCTTTATTTTTTTAAGAAAACACTTAGTTTGACCACGTTTCCAGCTCCAATGAACTGAATAATCTCAACAAGCTGGTTATATCATGTGTGTGTTTGTGTGTGTGTGTGTGTGTTTGTGTGTGTGTGCGTGTGTGCGTGTGTGTGTGTGTATGTGTAAGTGTTGGTGTCTTTACGGAGCACACAAATATTCCGAAATTGTTAGAATTCAAGATTTAAAATTTTAAATGGTTAGATTTCAAATTTTCGGGTGTGAACGTCTCTGCCTGTACAGCATACATTCAGTGATATAGATTTCAGGATCTCAGGATCTATAGCAACGATTTAGTCCGAGAGGTATGCAAATGACATTTCCATACAGTGACCCGACGCATGTACTTGAGTCGTTTTAACACCTCTTATATGGAGAATGGTGTTATCAGGGGTGTCAAAATCTTGACTCGCACCCTTCACGATGACAAGGTTATCTTGGACGTGATCCCCGGCGCTAGACGAAGAGGATGATTCACATCTAGGTCTTCAGATAAACCTATGAAGGGTTGGATGTATCACAAGTCACATCCATGCAGCACTACACGGGAAAATAATGGGAATTAAGTGTAAATGGTTGTTACCACTTGATATATGTAGATGTAAATCTTAAACGATACATCACTACACGTAAATGGGTGAATTTGATAACCTAGCTAAGACATTATATGCGCGATAAGTCTTAACATGTATGAGAGGTTTTAATGAATGTGCACGTGTGTGTGTGTGTGCGCGCGCGTGTGTGTGTGAGAGGGAGAGAGAGTACGTCTCCAGATATATGAATCTAGGACGTGTCCAATGCCTCTCTTTCAAGCCAGGCAGAAGTATAGTAAAGCTGAAACATATTTCTACTGTGTCGCTCTGATGCTGTTTTTAATTGGTCAATATGTTTAATGTTTAATTGATACTTTGTAAACGTTGTTATCAACCCGTTTCACGAGACGGTGGTTTCAAATAATTATTTTATTTTATCCTGCAGAACAATTATAAGGAGGGACTTATCTTTAAAAAGTCAGCTTGTTTTACGTCGCTTTTTGCCTCCTATCGGTGGCTATATCGGCGACGAAGGGACTCATCTTCTATTTCACTTGAACCATTTCAGTTTTCAGGCTATGGTGTCAGAATTCAGTTAAATGGTTCAGTGCTCTTACAAAATACATAACCACATTTAAAACCACACCTCTCATCAGACAAGCACGTACGCATTAAACCTCTTAGGTGTACCCTTATCTGACCCTTTACATGTACATTTCTTAATCGATCGTTATATCAATTAAACTTAATCCCAAAACAATCACCGACTCATTTATGTTTACAAGTCTCATGTAGTAATTCTACTCCTGAACCCTTTATAGTGCGCAAAGACCAAAGGCCCGCTATGATTGTTTTACATCTCCAGGTTCACTGATAACCTCAACACAAACACACATTGCCTACAGAGCTAATGATACCTGTTTCTTATGTACATACACCAAGTATCTTAATCCTGGTAAGCACTGAATTGATTTTGATATCGTGTAGTCAACATGACAGGTATTTTCACAAGCGGAAAAGCATATACAAAACCTAATCTACCCGGATGAGAGGTGTGTCGTAGCACCAATATCACCACAGATTACTTTAGATATGTGAGTTTATTAACCTTAACTGCGTTGGAGGGTATACGCCTCTGGTGAAAAGGAATTTGAATGAATGCATGAATGCATGAATGAATGAATGAATGATCGGAAGAAAACGAAGAACGTTCAAGGGACCGATAAAGTTATCAATTTTAAATCGATTATTTCGCTTGTACAGTTTTTGTTACGTTGTCTGGACCTTCACCAAGTTTACGCCTTCGGTGCAAAATGAAATGACAATTAAAAACTCATCTGGAAAACGGAAAACCCATCAGTTTGCTCCCAGTGTCACCATACGACCCAAGTACAAGGAAGTTCTTACATACGAGTACAAACCCCAGTGAAAAGGTTTCTTTAATCCTGGGGGGCTATTCTCGAAGCGATCCTAACACTAGGATGTCCTAACTTGATCCTAACCCATGCAATACCTATAGGTTAGGATCAAGTTAGGACATCCTAGCGTTAGGA
>JAUELE010238345.1:0-11564 GCA_031471655.1 Diodora aspera
TCTGGCCCTAAATAGTGTAAAAACTATAGTTGAATATATTTTCGTGATAGGGTATATAGTCAATCTAGGGCCAGAGGAAATTGGCATACAAAAACTGTCATTTGCCGACCCGTGTGTCGCAATGGGATACCTGCTAGAAAGGTTCAATTACTGAAAACAATATGTTGTCTGCATACTAACGTGGTATTTGAGTCTTCGTCAATGATTTTGTAGTTATGCCGATGTCTTATTGTATTGTTATTGTGCAAGCATATCCTATATCGGGACTTTGCATTTGAAACTTGCGGCATCCATCTTGCTTTGTGCAAGTCTAGATATACAAAATGCGTGCATAATAACGATACAATAAGACATCGGCAGAACTACATATACAATATTATTCACGAAGACTCGAATGGTACAATGCATACAACACACGTTTTCAGTAGTTGAACCTTTCTGGCAGGTATACCATTGCGACACCAGCCAAAGGTCGGCAAATGACAATTTTTGTGTGCCAATTTCCTCTGGCCCTAAAGTGACTATACCCTTTTACGAAAATATATTATAGTCATGATTTAGGACCAGAAACTTGGGCTACTTCACACGGAATCGAGTAAAATAACAACAAATGAAACAGCAATCAGCGTTGGCCCAGCAATCTATCAGCCTTGGCGGTTGTGGTTCGAGTCCCGCCCGGGCACCTCTCTTTCAGTCCGGAGAGACAGGAGCCCCGACACCGACGTGATTTTGGTAAGACCGTTGTGATGTGGTTGAAAGATTGTCGAAAACCACGTAAAACTCACCAAATGAAACAGCTTCACAATTAGTCGTATCGAATTTGAACTAATGCATAAACCTTTGAAGAAACGAATTCGAAATATCGAAACATGCTGTATAACGCGTTCAAGGACATCCAGTTATGCAAGTGGAGGTCTAGTGCGAACCATCGTCAGCGCCCATATCCTTGTATACGTTCGCGTGACAGAAATGATTGATCCGAAATCGTTGTCATGGCAACGGATATTTGCACGATTGTCTGTCCTAACACAGTTTCCCGTCATTTGGATGACCATTTGTGGCTCTTCAAGTTCCCGGGATCTGTCGTTTCCGATAACAAGCGCGATATATTGAACGTATTACTAGTTGCACACGATCAGATTTGTAAACAGAGCTATTCAGGTAGGCCCGCGATCGAGCCTCTCCCATACATTCCAGAGCTTGTTTAGAGACGACGGTCACAGGTCATTCCGAGAACTCATTATGAATTCCTCGCCAATTTCCTTGGCAGCGAAAATGCATATCTTTGCATGGACATATCCTGTTTGATCACAAATGCATGGATGCAAAATAACTAGCATTGGTCGATGTTGATAAACCCTGCGTTTAATTCTCTTATTTCAAACTAAAGGATGTCTAGAATACCGGCATTCTCATGCTTGTTGTAAATCTTAATTCATTGAGTATATTTATGGAGTTATATATACCAAAGTTGTTAAAGTAGATTATTGGCAGAGCATTTCTTATAAAAGACAGTTTAGTGCCAGTAAACACGTTATTAAGATGGCGTCGGGTCGATTTGTCTTTTGGAAGAGCCAAATAACTAAATATTCATGATTTTGAAACAGGTCTCCAACTTCACGCACCTGGTACATGCTTACAGGCGCTCAACAATATCCTGCATGGCATAATCCATACCTACCAAAGGGGAGATCCGCCTTAAAAAAGGGGGAGATTGAGGTCCCAGAGAGAGAGGTTTTCTAAAACTGTTACATATACTGACGTCCAAAAGAAAGTATACCAAATGATTTCAATTATTTTCCCTTACGTCCTTAAATTATGTCATAGTTGATCAAAAGGATGCTTGGATTTCGGTGAGTGTAATTTGATTGGCATAATCTCATTGATAAACCTTCCAAGTCTTGAAGGGATATCTCTTGTATATCCAACGCATTTGTGAATTTAAACAGTAGTCTCTCAAAATCTTCGTATGCTTTCTTTTGGACGTCAGTATATATACATTTGTAATAAAATCCTAGAGAGTTTGCTCACTTCAGAAGCTGCAGCTATCTAGATTGGGAAAATATCTAGACTGTATGCTTGTCTCTGTTATAAGAAAACTTCAGAGTCTGGATGACAGACTAGGTACAACGCCGTGACGTATCACTATTTGTATCCAACTATACTGCCGGGCAAAAGAAACGAAATCAAATGATTTCAGTTATTTTCCCTTACGTCTTTATGACATAGCTGATCAAAAGGGTACTAGGATTTCAACGAGTGTAATTTGATTGACACCATATCGTTGATAAAACTTCCTAATCTTGAAGAGATATCTCTTGCAAATTTGACGCAATTGTGAATTTATTCAGTAGTCTCTCAAAATCTTGGTATCGTTTGATTGGCCCGGCAGTGTATATACTAAGTAATCTTCAACTTGGTCATTGCATTGCAGGAGAAAACTTGCAACACTTAAAGCGAGCTTGATAACTTGATACAGTGTAACCTACCATCTGCAGACAAGCATTACTGTCGTGATGAGACAGTGTATCAGGTCATCACTGTTTTGAAGAGGCTAATGCAGAGAACATGGGGATTTGCTGACAGTGGTGTTCCAAGCAGAGACCCTCAATTTTTCAAAACCATTTAAGCACAAATTATGTACGCAGCTATAGCTATGCATTGATTTGTAGTGAGAGTGTCAAACCAACTCAGTACTTGGAGTGTTTCACTGGTCTCTGCGTCCTCCCACGTACGCTTGTGCTGCATCTAGCTGTGATATATAGAGATTCAACTCTCCAAAAACATTACCAAGTTCTTGTCCTTTCACGCTAATTGTTTCATTAGTATACAAAGGTCTCGTTTGATGTCTCGCAAATATTTGAGACATTTCCTGCAATCTAATTACGTCTTTAATAAATATTAAGGGTTATGAGCCACACCATCAATTTACCAAACCCTCAATAACTATTATCAAATATCCAGCGCTGAAGAACTCTAGAGAATGTACTTATCTGATAAGGTGTAACCAGGAACTTGTGTTCACCAATCCACTAAATCGAATTTCAACACTTATTGTGCAAAGCTGGTCGTTTAATATCCAATTTATACTTTGCCGCGAGTCGCATCAAGCCACGGTGTCTAGACCGTCTTGTAACAGTAGATACTAATGAAAAGGTTATTGACAATGTCATGTTGAAAGTGACAAGTGTCTCGGCCAGCCCTGGTATGTATCATATCTAATATCATCAGCGACGGCCGGACAAATCGATGACCAGTCGCCTTTCAAGGTGCAAGGTTCACACTAATAACGGTTTGGTTTTGACAGTTGGATTTCAGTGTGATTTCCCTTTGCTTGAGGCATTTGTACTTTTCAAAACCCCTTTGAAGTTGCAAAGAATGTCACAATTGCATACAACTAAATGCAGCCCCAGTAAGTCTATACGGGTTGGAGGCTGCTTTCTCTCTTGTTACGCTTACTAATCCATCTACGACACAGTGTCGTAGCACCAATGGGGACAGGGGGCCCTTCCGTCCCACCCACCCCCAGTATTTTTCACATGAACAAAAATAAAAGTTGATATTTTAGCAGTCTCCGGCGAAACAACGTAAAACGTTATTAAATCAAACCAAAGCAGAGAACAGATAAAAAAAATAAAAACTACAGATTAAGCATGAGTATGGTCTATATATGAACATCTTTTAGATTAAAATCTAGGCCTACTGCTGCGATACGAAAACATGGGCCTACTATAGTTTCAGGTCAGCGTTTTCTAAAATGACATGTTCATGTAGATGATATTTTTACCTTCTGATTAGTAACACTGTTAGATAGTTGTGGTTTTAAACTCTGTAATTTGAACCTTACACCATACTTACTTTGCATGAACAGAGGGGAAGCTTTCTTCTCTAGATAGTAGTCTAAATCGCAATGTATGGTGGCTCGTCATTTTGTGCCCCCCCCCCCTAGTTTGTTAGTGCTTGCTACGGCCCTGCGTTTGCATTGGAGAGTTCAAGGACTAGGCTTGCTATAAGGATAATAAAGGTCGTAAAATTAACACCAGCCTTGGGTAAGTCATTCTATGCAGAGTGTGTAGCTTTAACTATAAAATGTATCGATGATTCGGAAAGGAGCGTTTTCCACCAAGGGCATCGAGTGAAATATTATAACACTCTGCGTTGGACAACATTCAAATAAAACCTCAAAAACTTTTCAAACCTCATTTGAATATTAATATCACATGCGCGTGAGGGTTAATTCCTATTCCGGATTTCTCGGGTAATTGAAAAGTAGAAATGCATTTAAACGAAAAAGTATTTGAATACGTAAAGAGAACAGTATGTATTATATTCAAAGCGATGAGTATGGATTACGTCCAACATTTAGAAATATGTAGATTTGGTAGGATTTGTTTGTAGAGGTGTTAGAAACACTTGATGAAATGTTTGCCTGAAGTGACATGAATAAAAGATTGTTTGCCATCTCGTTCAGCGAATATCATCATTAGCCAGGTATGTACTTTTTATGGTAGACTATTTTTATATTGTTAGTTTCAATGATATGGGATTGTCGCTTCATATGCCACTTATCTGATCTTGTTTTGCGAGAGTGTGGTTTCACGTGACAATTTGCTCTTTTTCTATCTCTAAAACCGGAGAGTTCAGATTACCGGCCTTTGTGTATTTGAGGTCGAATTGGACTAAACATTAACATATGGAATACTAAGTTTTATATTTCTTGTATTTTCCTTCAACAGACTAGCTTCAAGTAATCAACAGTTTGATATGAATGGACTTTGAATATACATGTAGTTAGCTAGACTTCATTTAGACTTCCAGTCAAAGAACTAAGTTAGAATGTATTGACAGTTGATCTCAGTATTTTATGGGTCAGTTCTTTGGTCCGTTTCGCAAAATAGTTGAAACTTTATTTGATAAAATTATTTGATAATTATAAACATTTCAACACATATAGTCACCGAATGCATGCCAAAATTATTGTATGTTTTGTTGGTATGTCCAATTCATTATTAAACTTAACAAGAGTGCCAGTAGGCCTGTATCGCTCCCCTGGTTCAATTGATCAGAGGGAGGCAAGGCAGTTCATTGCCACTGAAAAACTTTATTATTCATAAATCAAAATATAATTCCGCAGACAGTATGTGTCGCCTGAACACAGCTTTGTTTGTTGTTTCATGAAATTATTCAAAAGAAACCACTATCAGTGGACAAACAAATAAATAGATGGTGAGCGATGGAGATTCTCATTTTAGTTGCCTTCTATGACAAGCATGGATTTGCTGAGGCTTTATTCAAACTGTGTAACCTCCAAGGCAAACACTGATGCCAAAATGCCAGTGAATCCTATGGAGCAGATTTTAAGTCATTGCTTGGAAATGAAAAGCTAAGTGATCTTGTGACTTTGACCTTGGACCCCATAACGAATAGGGGCCCTCCTTGTGCCAAGTCAAACACTCATGTACCGTTTCACCAAAATCTATCAGTTATTGCGTGGATAAAGAAAATCAGCAAAGTAGTCTTGTGATGTTTCTACAGCGTTTCATTTCTTTACCATTGTGAATTCTAACTATGTATTAAAGCTGCAATTCCCTTTCCTAACGGTCTGTCAATTTGTCTCTGTTGCGCCCCACTCTAGGTGTGGGGGTGAGTGTAGAACAGGTAACTTGTATAAACTTTGATGCTTACCTGCAGGAGATACTTCCTGTCATGTTTTATTGAAATGGGCCTTGTAGTTTCAGTCGTTTAAAGCAGTTTATCCATTTACCCATATTGTGTATCGTCAGAGGCCCCTCCCCTCGGGTGCGGAGCAGTTCATTTGTATAAATTCTGATCCCTTCACATAGGGAATACTTCCTGCCAAATTTAATTGAAATTGACCTTGTACTTCCAGCGGCCATGTCGTTTAACGCAATGTACCCATTTACCCCTTTTTGCCCCCCCCCCCCCCAACCACCAGGGTGGGGGCATTTGTATAAATTCTGATCTTTACCTACAGGGCATACTTTCTACCAAGTTTAGTTGAAATTGGTGAGGTAATTTCAGAGGAGATGTTGTTTAAAGAAATTGTTGACTGACGGACGACAGACAGACGGACGGCGGCGCCTTCACTATACCAATAGCTCGCCAGTCCCTTCGGGACTACAGTGAGCTACAAATCAAATTCAAAACATTAAAAAGCTTTTTGTGTAGCAATATTTGTAGAGGTTTTAAAATGTATTTATTTGATACATCTGCGCATGCTCACTAGACAACTGCAGCGTTTGTTCTAGGGTTATGGGTGATAAGAGTGATTAAACACCTTCAGTTACTAGTATGTATGGATATTATTTAATATGTCAATTTATTAACCACAAAGCTACAACACACGCTGGGTCTTTATAAAATGCCGAGATGTAGTACCTGCCATCACAGCCCGGTTACAAAATCCACGTCAAACAGACTATGTATAGTATTTGTTTTGCTTTCAGTGGGTATTTTAAATGTGGAAATGTTAAGATTTTCATGAACACAACTTTGAATTGGCAATAGCAGCATAGTGTCCTTACTCAGTATTTAAAACAAGTCAGACATACAATTAAACCGATGTACACTACTGGCCCATGTATATTTGTTTGAATATACGACAGGAGTCAGCACCCAGATATGGGAACGACCATTTGAGTTTAGAGGTGGGAGAGCGGGCTGAAAGATTTTAAAAATAGTTTGCGTGAGTCAAGAGTGAAAATTAAATGAGCTACAGAAGTATGTACTTGTTTAATTTTTCAGTTTATAATTATAGAATGTATCATGAAAATACATGTTTTTTTAGTGCAAACATTCCTGTTAATCTCAAATCTCTCCTTGCTAACTAACTTTTATATTCCTGCAATTACATACAAATCAAATGTGCCATAAATGAAAAACAGATCAAGAAATATATAGTATGTCGACAATTATCTAAGAAGAATAGATTTTCTCATGCCACAAGACAAAAAAGTAGTGGCAAGAGAACATCTTCCAGCCCACCACACCACCCCACAGCGATAAAATCAAATGATCGTTTCCTGTTTATTATAATTATAGAAGTGAGACAAATGCAAGTATTTATTGTTAGACTATCATAGACTGTTGTTAAGATTCTGAGTCAATACACAAAATATAAAACCAATCTCACTCTATGATACTCCTCTCTGCTTAGAGTACAGGGCACGATTGGGAAAGAAAATTGTATTTTCAGAACGGAGCTCTCCAACCCTCACTGTAAATACATATGTAAGCAATTTCAGTACGGGATTGTGATTTTGACAATGACCAGCTATATCATAAAAATGAAACTAAATCAGGAATATATTCATTACTGGACATACTGTAGACTTTGCTAAGACAATGAGTTCGGGCATAGAAATCGAACTTCTTATTCTACCACAATTGTCTCTGCTTGGGCATGCCTCACATACAGCTTGTCCTTGGAATAGTAACCTCTCACTCCGTTTACATACTTAAAGAACTTGACACAGTCCAAAAGATATCCATACATTTACGTGAAAAGACCAATTATTGCAATATGTTTACATTATTACTAGAAATGAGAAGAGAAAATAAAAACATAATGCTCATTCCAGTGATACTCCTCTACTAATATGGTTAACTTCATTTAGGAACAGTCTTTATAAACGGGAGTATGTGGTTCGGTAAGCATTCATGACATACGCCGGCTAGCTGTATCATAATCCTATGTTCAAAGTCTGAAGTTTCATTGGCACCTGTCTACAAACACAAATAATTTCTTCCACCTTTCTTTATATTTATTATTCAATTGCAAGCACGTTCAAACTCATCCTTTCATCAATTATTCTTTGTTCTTTGCTCGCACATTTATTTTGGGCGTAGGTGTAATTATAACTTAAGTGTGTAAACACCCCTTATGAAAACAGTTCTATGTACATCAAAGGTACCTCTCACAGTTTCCGTTTAAATCAAGGTTTGGTTTTCTTACTATTTTTCTCCAAACAATCCACTGACAAACGGGCATTCAGTCACGTTGTCCCCAAATGGTCATCTCCAGATGGTCATCCTCGGGCTGACCATCGGAAGAATTTAAATTTCTGAAATGGCGTCGTGATTTTGGAGATCTGTTGTGTACAAAAATGCGACCAATCTTAATTATAATCAAAACGGACGCCAATGGGACTATGGCCAGTGAAAGAAGCCATTGTTTCTCGAGGGTCGAAACAACGTCACCTGTTGACCACAAACAAGCCCATCAAAGTGGGGTTAAGCAACATGTACTTGTACAGGTGACATTTGGACCAAACAAGGATTCTCCACGATTTAGGGTCAGTTTATATCCCCTCAAAATAAATCCTGACATAGATATTCCAAATAATGTCTGTTTCAGAAACGTCCAGTGGATAAAAACGAAAGTAGAAAATCAATTACAATTTTACAATTAATTTATTTACAAATTGCAAAATATACAAATGTACCTATCATTAAATTTACATGTCTTTTGGGCTCAAACAGACTTCAAAGCAAACGAAAAATATGTACATTTTGAACTGCTCAAATTCGATTCATTTAGTCAAAATACAACCATTGTACAGCACCAATAGCTCCTGGAACTTGTAGCTTCAACACTAGAGGTTTATTTCCCCTTTACCAAATTTAATTACGTTATCCAATTAATTAGGTGTGGTCGTCTGACACACCTCTGGTGCTTTAGAATTTTATACATTTACCTATATACAGCTATCCGTCCATTCATAAGCATGCGTGGTGTATAGGTTCTCAAATCGAGTAAATTTTCCAGAGAGATATGTACGTCACAATGATCGAAACTTCATCATCGGAGATATTTCGAGTTTTTGTGTGCGTGTGCATTTTAAGAATTTCGCGAAATAGGGTATTTTTCTTTAAGATAATCTAACAAATGTTTTCCGTGGGAAGAAGAGGGGACAACTGAAAGCAGGAGGAAGCGGGTTTAAACCCTCTGGAGCCCATTCAACGCAAACATGCAAAAGTAACGCTACCAACAATAAAACTGATTTTTCAAAGAGAAAAAGGTTTGTCAAAACTGAATACATGTCATTTTACTTTATGTGTACACTTTATGCAGAAAAAGCACTACAGTTGACATTATTCAAAAATGCATCACATATTTCGATGGAAAAAGTTGATATTGTTTATTTTGCATCTGAGTTTATATAAGTGTGTGAACTGTTTAAATTAAATCTTTATTCACACGATACATATATCTATTTACATCACTTGGTTCTAGTCCGTCATTCAGAACTTAAAGTTTTTAACGGTGAAGACAAGCACGGAGTCTTAGTCTTGATAGCTGCAGACTCTCTGAGATTTTATTTATTTTATTACAAATATTTATCTTTAATTTTATAAATATTAGAAATGTTATATTAATTTCACTTCAGAGGCTTTACTCCAGGGCGCAATGGGTGAAACCCTTGACTTTGATCGTCTAGCCGACTCATGCTAATTACTTTGTATCTAATTACGTGGGGTCACAGGTGACCCCTAGGACTCTAACTAGCTCAAATGTAAACAAACGTATCATGTTTCCATATACAACGCGTGACTTGTAATACAGACTTATAATGCAGTGAGTATTAATTTGTTACATAATGTTAGATATACAATAAAATGTGATTTTGTGACAAAATTGCATTTACAAAATTTATTTAACAATTTTATATTTACCAACAGTCTGCTTATATGAGCGTGTCTGAGTTTGAGCAATCTCATCAAAATATTTTAGTCATTAATAAAGCAAAAAAACTACCATTTATTTGCAGTAATTATAACAGAGACTAACCATTTTCTCGTTCTTATCAACACAAGCCGATTCCAATTAAGTAGTTAATTACAATAACGGTGCATTTTCCACGTGTAAGGTCTTTTGGTCATAAATAGTATGTGTTGCATGGTTTTATTAATTACACCGGATTTGTTCGCAGGTCAAGTAAAAGCCAAGAGGTATTTTAATCAACAAGTTGTGAGTAAATAATGCCGATAAAACTATTTTCTTTACGAAAAATGTCACGCTAGATATTCAAAAAATTCGAATAATTATATGACGTATGGTTGCGATCTCCCACTTTGGGTCTCAGCCGGAATTAAATTCAGTAGCCAGTTATTTTAATACCTTTCAACTGAAGGTGGTTCAAAACCCTTCCCCGGCATTTTCATAATAGTCAAACAGAGAGCGTATAAGACGAGCTTCTTGTCGAAGTCCCCTCATCCTTTGTCGACCCCGACCCCGCTCGAGTGCCCCCTGCCCATCGGCAAGTCAAAGGAACGCGGGGAGTAGGGAATGTTTGTTGGTAAATGTTATATTTGCATTTGGGGAGTATTTCGGCGAAAATAGCGAAGAAGCAGAAAATATGAAGCTTTGCAAAGCAGAGTAAAATATCAATCGCTAAATATGACATAGCAACCATTCCCCGCTTAAAGGGTGAACGCGTTGTTCATACCCAACCGGCGTCAAATTACCGTCAACTATTTCTCTGGTCTGGGGGGTCGGCCGAAACCCCTGGGTCTAAAGAACCAAGCCAGTTTGTCTAGACGCGCGTACATGTGTCAATATTTAAGTCAGAGAGATAAACGGCCGGGTTTCGTGAATTTTATGTACACGGTCAGTCATTTACAAAGACATCATTTTGTCTTGAATGAGTTTGAACATTGACCATTGGTGGCCATTCCTGCGGGACAGGTAAAACAGACATGCGCAGAAAATGAAAATTACATTCTTCGGATGCCCCTGCATACCTTGTTCCTCTCGGTTATGCAGTCATGGGGATTTAAACTGGTAATAAGTCCCTTCGCCCGTATTCTAGCGCATGCGCTGCAATCCATGCGTGCCTGCGGACAAGGGATGTAACTGAAGACCTGTAGACCACTCGAAAGGTTACTTTGCATCATAAAGAGGATCAGAAATCCAAATATTGATGGTTAATTTACTCATCGGATGACGTAATCTCTGCCATTTAAGTCGACATGACAGTGAACTCTCCCATTGCATAAGATTCGGGTTTCTGTTTCAAAGATTCAAAGAATCTGAAGAATGCATATTCCATCTACTGATCCAATTACATTAAAGGGAGATTTGTTTTCGCTTTTTTATTATGAAGCTTCCAAGGTTCTTAGTTAAGATGATGATGATGATGATGATGATAAACTTTAAACTTGAAAACTGACGTCATTTTTTTCCATGATGCTCCTCTCTGCTTAGCCTTACTGTACTCAGACACATAGAAACCAATAGGAAAATAAACCTGTTATCAGAAGAGTAATATACTGACGTGCAAAAGAAACTATACCATATTATTCAATTATTTTCTCTTACGTCTTGTCATAGTTCACGTTGAATTTTGGATTTCAGTAAGTGTAATTTGATTGATATCGTGTCATTGATAAAACTTCCTAATCTTGAAGGGTTGAGATGAAATGATTTTTATGTTGCAAGGGCAATATTTCATAAAAGGGATCAATAGAAAGGAAAGTGAAAGCAAAAGATACCCATTTTAGTCGCCTTGTACGACAAGCAGTGTGTTACTGAGGTCCTATTC
>JAUELE010238356.1:0-11564 GCA_031471655.1 Diodora aspera
GAAGTAAGAATCCGAGGCTTGCCGAGGATTTTTACTTCTTTTTCGACGAGTGTGGGTATACTTGATATCCAAAGACACGAGGTTGAGATTGTCTTCATCCCGCGAAATCACATTTAAACAAAAATAGAAATTGTTTACAAACAAACATTCTTGGATGACGCGTAGCACAGACTGCACTGTGGTAACTGTGACGTCATCATGATTTTTCATGACGTCATTACATTATATTCTAAAGCGATATCTCCTATGAGGTATCGCTTGATATTCTAAAAGCGATATCTCCCGTGGAAGCCAGTTTTGGGAGATAAAAATGGATAGCAGATAATAGCAAAACTAATAATGTCACATTTGATCATTTCCTGAATATTTCACTGCTATATTTGGCCTTTGGAGCTGTGACAATTACCTACCAAAGGGATACTGAATGTCGACTATGTTAAAAACTCAGTTGCTGAACTTCGTTTTAGCGAAGTCTCGGTGGCGAGTGGCCTATATTGATGATCTTTAGTGCTATGGATGGGTGGCACACCCCCTGAGGGCGCGTGTTCGAATCCCGGATGGGGCTCAATCCAAACAGCAGCAGAATAGCTACTATTCAATGAAATATAATCCAAGATAAAACAAATAATGTTACATTTTGTCATTTCCTAAAATGTCACTGAATACTACAAATAGCGCATAATTTATCTCATGGATTTCAATTCTTTCCAACTTACCAAAAAGTGAAAACTATTTGTTACCTGATATCATCTATGAAATGTTATATTTCAATTGTATTTAACAGTGCTCTGACAGATAGGTGTACAACAGATCATATAACGTATGGATTCCCCTTCTCACTTTAGGTTACCAAGAAGTGAAACCTATAGGGTATCTGATGTCAACTTGTACATAATGTTATATCTCAATGTTATTAAAACAGATAACCGATCAATTAACTCATGAATTTCACTTCTTTACATTTACCAATAAATAAGTGAAATTTATACATTAACTGGTATGTTATCTGGTATATAATGTTACTCAATATATTCTCTTGGATTAGAAAATTAAACCAAAACTAATAAAAAGTTTTAACGAAAATTGTTACGTTATTTAGGATAATTTGTCAAATTAATGGTATTATTAGTATCGTATTATGTGATTATCTGATATAAGGCTTAAACACAAGGCAGCAGAAATGTTCAGATAGAGTAATATGTATGCTAACGCCATTGGTACTTTATACGTAATTAGTTAGATGCCAGGGTTAGTGAATGTTTAAATATCTCCTAATTACGTGCAAGTGTTACATTACAGCACGGTACAAAATCTTACAATTGTTCTTGAAATGTGTTCACACTGGGAGTGTTCCAGTCCAACCATAGTGCAGGTCGGCGTTGTTACGAGTATGTAAATTAGTACCCCGTTTAAAGACTTGTTCAAAGCTCCTGACAGCGTATAAGTGTTGAAGGGGGTGACGTCACCTCACATAGACTGAGTCCACCAATACACGCGCGCCTTTCTCGGCTCGTGATTCTCGTGTAGGTAAAGAAAGTAAATTTACTTAACGGAGATTCAAACACTATATGGTCAGTTCATTTACTTTACTCACATCCGTGGGGCTGGGTGGACTTTACTATACTGACCAAAATGGGTATGTTTTGTTTTTTTCTGCTAAACATTTTTTTTACAATATATTTCTTAAAATTATTTTATTATGACTAAGCATAGTTAGAGACTGACATAACTAAAACTAATAATCATTTAAAGAAATAAGAAAGTTTTAATGATTTAAAATCCTAAAAGGCTTTTTAATGTTATAATTTATGTACAATACTATTAATTATTATAACTAATTTTGTTGAATTTTTATTGTTTAAAATATGCCAAGTCATTGCCTAAAATGCATTCCCCTTTCAACCTGTTTGCTGATCGAAATTTAACTATAGATCAAATTCTTAACTATAATAACATCTTCTTATCCAAGAGCAAGGTACATGTTGTTTGTGTGGTATAAGTAGATAAACGTTGATCAAAGACACCACATAGGCAAAGTGTTTATCACTGAGTCTCTTAATGTGGTATCTTCTCCGTGGGGTGGCGACAGGGTCGTTTCAATATTTCACTTATACATGGCGTTGTGGTTTTGTGGTTTTCAGAACTCTCTTGTGGATCTCATGACGCGGATGAATTCGGCCCAGCCCCATTTCGTAAGGTACGTGTGTTTCTTTAAGGGCAACTTTCTGAACGGACTTTTTTCAGCCTCACATGTCACATGTTACAAATGGTGATGTCACAGTCAGTGACGTCGAAACAAACACTGGATTATGTGGAGTTTAATATAAGCTTGCTATAAGGAGTTGTCATTGACTTAAAGCAGATGTTTTAATCAGACTGCTTCAATAGCTAATTGAACTCATTACCTGGATACGAAAGGTATTTATTTATTGTTAGTGTCTGCCGTATATCGATATTAATGTTTTAACATTATATTTATTTACATGTTTAATGGATATTCAATCTCCACTTGACATTGAATCACTGAATGAAACATAATGTCTGGTTTGATGTTTAGTTTTATTCGTGACTGTTGCCGTGCACAGTTTCTTTAACTACAAATCTTATTTAGATATTCGATCACCTGAAGACGCCGAGTATTTGTTTAGATGGATTTCTCTGTCTCCTACAATTCCAAATATTTCGTTTGAAGGTTATTAAGTGCCTTATTTCAACTAAGGTTAGTGATGACCAATTATTATATGTTGGTGTAATCATTATTATTATTATTATTAGTGGATAGGTTAATACAACAAGGTACCAAGTGCCAAACTGGAGTCCTTGCACTTTTATGATGGAAATATGTCCTTTTGTCATTTTTTAAAAATACACATTTAATTATATCAGATTACTTACTATATAACGCAGATCCTTTTTACATTAAAGAATGACATATCATAACAGGAACAACAACTCCATTTGGTCAAAAGTCGCCTTGTTGCATTAACCCATAGTAATAGTAGTATAAAATTACAATTGGTATCTATTGATTGCAATGAATCTTAAAATGAAACGTAATTTCAATCTGTTTGCTTTTCAGATGCATTAAACCCAACGACCAAAAGGCTCCTGATAAATTTCAAGTAGAACAGGTTTTCAGTCAACTCAGATCTAACGGTGTGTTCGAGATTTCACGAGTTCGACAAATGGGATACCCTCTTCGCCTTGAATTTGAAGAATTTGTAGATAGGTGAGGCTCCTTACTGCTTCGTTTGTTTGTTTACTATAACGCACAATGCGTTCAGCGTCGGCGACATCTCTACTTCATCCTGGTGTTAGCTGAGGTAACAAAGTCTAGCCACCCTCTTCCGGATAAGGTATATAATTGGGAGACTTAAATATTACTTTTGTTTTGACTTCAAAACAAACAGTTTGAAGACAAGAGGTCAGATATGTCCTAAACCGTTTCCGTTTGTAATTCTTTTGGATGTTCTGCAAACAGCTTACCAATTTGTCACAGAGTTTGGATTAGCAATTTTTAGACAAATAGAGATTCTCATAAGGTAACGCGCAAACGCGAGATGTCAGTTCAGCTAAGTTGGGTTCGAATTTTTATAAGCTACATAATGATGTCATTGTCTTCAGCTGGGATAAAATGAATTTCAACCCCAGTATTTCACCGGAGCTAAGGTGCGAAGAATGTCTAGAGAATGTCTCACAGGTGGTCCTGTCGGGTTTCCGTACTTTCCCAGCACAAGGCCGTCTTTGATTCCCGAGCCTTTGTTCATTCCATCCAACTGGATGACCAGAATTTTCTTGCCGGGATGACAAAGAGAAATAAGTCGTGTGGCATCGGTAACATATCTTTCTTCAGGGCACATAAGTTCGTCTCCCAGACCCCTGAGGGGTTTTCTTGCGTCTAGCTAATCCATTTACACTCATAACATGCATTTAGGATCAACATCTTCATAGAAAGAGCAAACCGGCTTCACTTATCGCTGCACCGTTGTGTTCATTATATTGCATATTGGAATTTGGCCGAAGGGATAAGTTAAGATGGTTGTAGTCTCATGCTGACACGTGCAGAACGTGTTTCATTACAGCCGCTCTCAACGCAAGGTAGGGTATTGTCCGACGTCTAATGAATTTAAATATACTCACCTTTTGAAGGATCGGTGTAATGGCCGTCTTGTCCAAAGTCATAATGGAGGGTAAATAAGTAACTGAGATTTACTTGTAAATATTTCTTTTGTAAAATGAACAGAGGAAATGTGCAGTTACATGATTAGAAGGCTACTTTCATTCGTTGCTCTGTATATTCATAGTACGTTTAAGTGTTGTTCGCATTTGTAGTCAGTTTAAAAGTACCGATCATTAACATGCTTTAAGTCGCTACATGGAAAGTCAATAATCAAGCACCGTGTATTATCAATCATTATGGATATTGCACCTAACTGCTGCGAAAACGATAGCTTTAAAAGTACCAAATTATACCTATTCCAATGAGTGACCCTTCAATAGTTGGGCTGAATATATATTAGTATATTTCTAATAGATGCGGTGTTTGTAAACGTGAATAGCTTATCTAAAATTTCATCTTTGGTTTACAGTAACAATTCCAAATATGTTATTGATATATAAGAGTGATGGATTAAGTTGTTTCTAAAGTTGTATTATGTTGACTTGCCATCTACAAGTGAAGGATGAGGGATCTTTGCTGAGTTGCGAAGAACCTGTGTGACTTGGCAGCATGCTTGAAAATGGCATTTTGTTTGATGTAATAAGCAAGTTATATTAGCAGTGTCAATACAGCAGAGTTACATTGGAGAGGCAACCATAGTTTAGGACAAGGCAATGTCCTTGGCACTGAAGATCCATTCGACATCCAATCAGAGGATATCTGCACCTAGTGCATGTCCTATGCTATCCTAATGATCACTGGTTTCTGTTGAAGGTATAAGTTCCTGGCATTCCCTCCAAGTGACCATGTGGATCCGACCAAAGAGAACTGTGACATCATAGCCAAGGTTGCCGGAATCGAGGACTACCAGCTTGGTGAAACAAAGGTAATATCATTATTTACATTGTGTGGCGGCGGGGCCTTATCTATCTTAATGCGTGGTTGTTGATGTGCCAATTTTAACAGAGGCCTACACATACTCTACGCTTATTAACACCTTCTGTCATTCTATTTAATTATTCATTTTGCGCATCAGATCTGTTTTTATATTTAAATCTGTTCTTCAAAGTTCTTCCATGATGGTTGGACAAAACAATATATTTTGCCTTTAATTATATTAGAAGATTTACTATTGTCTTCTTTATAATTGTTCAGGTGCACAGGTCTGAACAAATAGTGATGTATGTTTGCTCTGATATAACTGAGATCTAGATAGTGAGTTTAAACTACATTGTTTACACAGAAAACCGGATTAGATACCAAATGATACTTAGCTTTTCATATCAAGAGATGACATATCTATACATAGATAACTTATATAACCATTGGTGCTTAACACGGCGTGGTAGACGGGAGCAACAACCGCCGGGTTCGTGATCCAATGATGATGGTTTGATCGTACCATTCGACAAGGTACTTTACTCCACTTGTCCCAGAGCTGAAAATGGGCATTGGCTCTCTACTGTGGCAGCAACCTCCCGTAAGGGTGGAAAGCAAAAGTTCCACGCATCCTTCGATAGTAATGTGTTGTTATCATTACTTTTTGCTTCACCAGTGCATGATTACATGCTGTTTTAGCCATGGTTTACATTCCTGACTGACTTCAGGGGCTAAGTCTATTAAAATAAAAACTGACAATATACGTTGTACAAACATACGCAATTGCAGACGTGCTGCCATCACCGCTTGTAGCAGACCATATAAACTGCTTGTAAGTTATGTAAATATGTTTGACGCGTTTCATTGTTGTTTCTCTGTGCACAATTCAGCATTTTTGCATCTTTGGCAAACAGAGTGTTGAGAGAGGCTAAATCATTGCATTGTAGATTGTTGGAACTTACAGTATTGGCCATAATGCTTTGGGAAAGAATACAGACCAGAGCTTCCACCCAGCTTTGTTTGATTGTTCTCAATGAGCTTAAGATACATCTAGTATCAATATATTAAAGCCTGTATTCTTTTATAATGGTATGATGTCGTTATTAGGCTTTTTAAAGAACCACTAATCGTTAACAGTTATAAAAGTTGAGTGCACAAGTCCTTTAAAGCTACCCTTAAGACATACCTCTTCTCAAGATATTTCTATAATTAGTTTTCACTTCTCTTGCAATATTTTTATGAAGCACTATGAGCATACTTAGTGTGGAGTTTGACGCATTACAAATGTACATATTATTATTATTTTATATTCAAGAAATGAATATCTATAATTGTACAAAACTCTTAAACGAACCTAAGATGTTTCAACCGCAGCACAAGAAACTAAGATTTAGTGAAGTTTTATTTCTGTATTTGGACATATTTATTCATGTTTAGGGGCAGATACGAAAGCGTATTGTGCATCTCGTAGACACCTGCACGGTTTACGAACCCCTTGCATATTACTGGCGCCAATTACGACAAGCATGAGGCTGGTGGTGATCAATTATGTCTGGTCTAGGATAACAAGTTGTGTAAATAATAATCTAGAGTAAAAGTATATTTCTGTGACATGATAAATATGTTGATTGTGTTCATAAAGAGGGCAATAACAAAAACATGATTAAATAAATTATTATAATGTATACTACTCAAAAGAGGTTAATGGTAAACCCTGATATAAGCATTAACCGATATAATCGATTTTGCTGTTGGAGGGTTTACCGGAACTAGCCACATGAGCATATTTTTAGGAAGGGTGTTTACATGAAACACTGTCACTTCATAAAATTTCCCACTTACCTAAAAGGTGAGGTGACAATTTAATTCCGCAGGTTACCGAAGTTTAAGAAAATTTGTTTCAAATGAAATGTTCCACAAAATCTGAAATTCATGATGTATCGACACATCCCTCTTTCGCAAACCTTGTTCATGATAGTATTTTTACACATGAACACATTGGTATGTAACATGTATGCCAACACGTTATCATGTGGACTTCGGATGCAGTTCTTCCTGTTAAAAATACTGTTTTACCCTTAACGTCTTTTGAGTAATCTATAGCGTACTGAGGAATAATCTTAATGTCCGATATGGTGAGATCCATTTTTAAAGCAACATTTAGCGACAAATAGTACACATGCTGATTAACATGCAAATTGCGAACCTCCAATGTCCAATATTGTGTGAGGTGTCAGGAATGCATTGTCACCTTGGGAGGGGGAAACACAACCCCAGACATATATCGAATGTCCCCTCCCCATCTTTACTTACCCCAGTGGTCAGTAGATTCGACCTTGGGCTAACGTCCAGGGTGGTTTAACGCTTCGAACTATGCAGTCACGGGCTTGAAAAACGTCTGGTATTTCCCTGTCTTTGTTAGAAAAATTTGAAGTAGTCATCCGGATCGATTCCATTTGATCTGGCACGGATTTCAGTGTTCTTTCACACTGATAATGATCTTTTGATGCCTGGAGAAACACTAGCCTTGTGCAGCTGTGGGAGAATTTCTCCTTTGTCAAAAAGCTTACATGCTTTTAAAAAGGCGGTTATAAAGCCCAGTGCAATAACCAGTGTGATTGATCTTCAGATTAATGTCATTACATGCCATCATCATTGTGATCAACTGTAAGTTAATGAACGGTCTGGACACGTGTTAGTCTTTGGTCGTTGTTTATATTATGAATTTTAATTGACAATTAAGGACTTTTATTCATGCGATATCAATCCAAAGAGTGACAAGAATAGTACTAATTTCGTTTCGTTTTAGGTAGTTTATATATTTTTGCTAGTTTATATCGTGGATGCAGCTTCACGAAGCATTAATTCAGTAGTAAATTACAATGTGTTAGAAGCACAATTTCCGTCAACTCTTTCGGAGTATAATGCAAAGCAAGTAATTACTATCTTCAAAACAAATGTAATGCAATATGGTCAAAGGTGTCCCACTTTCATGCCCAAGAGACATCTGACACATGTGAGTTGAATAAATACCAAAAGGTGTCAAAGTAGTACCCAAATAACAAAAATATGTCCCATTTTGACGAAACATATTCATTTCTGATAGCTAAATCATCATTAAATACGTCAATACTGGCATTATTTGATTTCGAAGACTTCCAACACTGGTCAGATTAGAATGAATGTTCAAAATATGTTTTGATAAAATTCTCCTCAAATCTTCTGGCAGCATTTCAACTTTGACAATACCATCTCCGGAAAACCTGTAATTCCAACAAATATAGAATGATGCGAATATTTACGAAAGATGCACTTTCCTGTTTGGCAAATAACCCTTTACTTGTATGAAATTCTGAACCAAAGTTCAGACCGTTTTGCCTGTATTGGCTTATTTTAACAATCTCGTGATGTCATTTTTCAAAAATTAAAACAATTTCTTTCATTTCCTTTATATATTATAATCCACTTCTTACTGTTCCTTAAGGTAACTAAATCCACTTCTTAACTGAATCAACTTTTTCCTTTGCTAGTTAACTAAATCCACCTCTTAATTTTCCCTATGTTAACTAAATCCACCTCCTACGTTTCATAAGTTAACTAAATCAACTTACTTTTCCTTTAGCTTGTCTCTGCCTTATCTAAACACGTCTCCGTTTGACGTATTTTCACTGTAGGTACTTATTCATATCATATTCTCAAAAAGAAAAGTCAAACTATTCGTTCAACAAATACATTAAGTCTTTCTCAAGTAATTAAGCATAGTTTACTTGAATATAGAACACAATAAAGTTTAGAGAGGTGTCTATAAAAAGCTTATGAAAAGTTTCTCTGATATGGTGGTATTTACAGAAGACACGTCTCCTCTTGTTCAAAGATCCTCCATTCTCTGTCCCGTATTTCTGGTCGTGTTTGGTTGGCATTGAAACCCCCGTTTCTTCTCAGCTGGCTTGCATATCTTATGTAATCCTCTTGTTATGTTTTCCTGAAAACTATTCCCTAAAAATCACCCCAAGGGCCTTCGTTTATCGTCATATTTTGTGTTGTAACATATAAAACCTTGGGCAAATAACTACAAAGAGAACTCTGTAGGCTTCTTCTGAAGTCAAGCGGCAATCAATAGCAAACGAATACAACGAAATAGTCATGTCTTTCGAACGTCTTCTATTGTATTTATAATATACTGTTGGTGTTATTGCAGTACATAAACGTCATCTCATCTATGCGTCTACGTCTAATACCCATTTTGACCAATCATCATTTGTGTCTCTTATTATATGCTAGTACATCCTTCTGAATGTTGGTAGACATCTCCAGTCTCTAGATCAAATATTATATTTAAATTTAGATCATATTATTAGAATTACTATTTACAGCACATGGATTATCAGTCCTCCTCTAAACATATAGTTCAGCTGGACTATATAACAGTAGACTTGATATAGTTATCTCCTTTTAAAAGCATAACCATAGGGTCGGGTGAGAGACTGAAATGTCTGATTAATATGTAGACTTTGAAGAAATTATACAGTGATGGTCCATTATAACGTACATTGTTTGCTATGTCACTTTCGGCAAATAATGTGATATTAGTGTAGATGTTTTAAGGCATATGAAAAACGATGTAAATTGTTCCGAATTCAAAGCAGTTATATTTCTATGTTCTGTGGGAGTCTGACAAGTCAGCATTGGACGCACAAAGTCTTAGACAGATCGCTGCCGTGCGCATTATTGTCTTGGCAAGTTTTGTGCATGTCAAGGCTGCGCCGTTCTTAAGAAGTGCACTTGTCAACAAATGGCGTGCATTTTGGATACAGTCCACGAGTTTTAGCAGAAAACTAATTAGCTTAGAGTAAAGGTGGACATGAGAAACGTAACTCAAGCATCCATACTGAGCCGCGGGATTAGTACAGATGACTACTGTTTGCCAACAGATCTCTCATTGATGTTTTCAATCCTTAAAAGATACATCAAAATATCATTAATTTCCCAGATATTACATTAAAAATAATAATCTGCATTGCGTTCTCAAGTCCGTAAGAAGATTTTAGTGTTGACGCTTTCGAATAGATGAGCTTAGCTTTAAGAAAAGGTTAAGCAAGCCTTGAGGCCTTTAAGGCTTTGGCGTTCCTGCACGCTGGAGAGAGATTTCTGCTAATTAACAGAAACACGTCATGGAAGAATGTCATGTGTAAGGTCACCATTACCGACAATTAAAAAGTGGGCAGCTAACTCTCCCAACATGTCATACTGGTGATGGGTAAACAATGGATTTAACCTTATTCCCTTAAATTTACAAACTCCTACATAAAGTATGTGAGGGGAATCACTAAAAACTGCAATACTGTTCTATCCTCGTCAAAATTAACAATAGACTTTTAGGAACGACAGGTTATAGTCTTAAACGACCTAACCTTGAATTTCTCGACCTCAGAATATGACCGAGATATATCTTTTGACTTGGTCCGACTTGCAAATAAACCCACCCACAGCCTGCTTATCACTAAATACACGGATTAATCCAAGGTGCACATATAGATCTGTGATCTTTTATTCTATGAAATCTGGGAGTTCCTGCTATTTGCTGTCTAGAAATATGGCATTGAATTTAGAAAAACTGCCTGTCTTCTAGAGAAGGCCAAGGTTTGGGAAGCAAACAGAAGGCGACGGTTAAGCCCCACCAAAGATCGGCTTTACATCTAATGTCTACAGCTTGAAGACATACGTGCACTCCGATGCAGCAGATTTACTCAGCCAATGCATTTCCGCTTGTGTGATATTGCCAAGCTATTATCTGTGTGTGTGAAAGGCTGAAGCAGTTGAAAAACCAGATCGTTAAGGTTGGGGTTTGTTCTGCTTGATACCCTGCTCTGAGGATAATCCGCTATGGATATATGTTAACAGAAGGCAATGCATCCAACAATCGCTGTCCTCACTCTGGATATATATTAACACAAGGTAATGCAAAAAGATATGCATGCGGATCTGTATTCCTTTGTTCAAAATTTGAATAAGACCGAAATCAGCATTATCTCTGTTCCGATATTGTCAAATCAGTTTACATGTTCATCTGAATTTCATTATCAATCAATTCGCATTAGCTTACCTAATACCGTTAATTCAGTCTTCCGGATGCATTTAATCTTTTCCTGGTTTGGTGTCGCTGGGCAAGTTTCTTGCATCCCTTTGTGTATCTCTACTGACATTTTAAATTTTCACTTACCCTGCTAAGATAAGTCAATCCTTCTCAAATGTTTACTTGTTGAGAAGAATCGTGTTTTACCCTCTAAAACCGTACATTTTTGAATGGCTTCTTCATTGTTCTGCTAAGCAAAGGGAATGTCTTATTGAGTTGTGTCATCAGGTTCTTTATCTTCCTGCAAAACTGTTTGAATGAACTGCATTAACTATTTGTTTTATGTTTCTTGCATCTATATTATCTATAAATCATCTATACTGACGTCCAAAAGAAAGTATACCAAATGATTTCAATTATTTTTCCTTACGTCTTTATGCCATAGTTGATCAA
>JAUELE010238367.1:0-11564 GCA_031471655.1 Diodora aspera
TCACTAAAGTCAAGTTTGAAATATCCGTGAACTACACTGGAGATTGTGGATAATGTCTCAATTATAGCAGAGATGCCAACCCCATTTTGCTCCAAATAGTATTCTTCTCAAAGAAAAATAGAATTTCGAGAAAAAAATAGTAACAGACTCCGCTCACAGTTATTTTAATATGTCATACTATTTTTTCTCATGTCATGCGTGACCTGCTTGACCTAGAAAGCTTGATCAACATTGAAACAGCATGACGACTGCTACCGATTTTGTTTCTATCACAGTGTCAAAATTAGCCAAGTAATTTTAAATTAAAATCGTAGATATTGACTATACGATCATTAAAATCGTATTTTCACCTCAAAATTCGTACCGGATTTTCGATTTTACGTGGTTTTTGGCAATCTTTCAGCCACGCCACCACAGTTTTGCCAATGCCACATGAGTGTGAGGCTCCAATATCCGGGTTGAAAGAGAGATACCCGGGCGGGACTCGAACCATGGTTGCCAAGGCTGACAGTTCACTGGGCCGATGCAATAAACACTGCCCCATCCCACCCTTTCACTAATGACTGAACTACACAATGAGTGCAGAAAATGACTAAACGAACTACATCAGGCTGAACTACAATAATAATATCTGAACTACAATAAGAATAATGAAGTACTAAATCATGACTGAGCTAAAGTTGGGAATTATGACTGAACTACAGTGATGTAATGACTGAACTACAAGATAATGGCTGAACTACAATAAAGATAATGGCTGAACTACAATAAAGATAATGGCTGAACTACAATAAAGATAATGACAACTACAATAAAGATAATGACTGAACTACAATAAAGATAATGGCTGAACTACAGTAATGATAATGGCTGAACTACAGTAATGATAATGGTTGAACTACATAAAGGATACTGACAACTACACTGGGGATAATGAACTATAGAGCAGAGGACTGAACTACATTGGGGTAAAGAATGACCAATTACTGAACTACAGTAAGGACAATTACTGAACTACCATAAGGATAACTGAACTAGTGTGAATACTGACTGAACTATCATACGAATAATGACTGAAATACAGTAATGATCACTATTGAACTACGGTGTGGATAATGACTGAACTACAGTAAGGATATGACTAAGAATAATAATTAAACTGTGGCATGATAGGATGAACTAAAAGAAAAAGTAAGAATATGGATGACTGGACCTTCAAGTTCCATACTGACAATAAGTTATCTTCACAGATTCCTTTCCTTTCCTTAAGCGAGGGAGTCAACTAGTGTCAACACAGAAATTGAGTGAGTGATTTGGAGTTTTATGTGGTTTTCGGCAATCTTTCAGCCATATCACCACGAAATCACCAACATCACGTCGGGTTCGGGGCTCCCGTCTCTCCGGGCTTAAAGAGAGGTGCCAGGGTGGGACTTGAACCACAACCGCCAAGGCTGGCAGATTGCTGGGCCGCCGCTAACCACTGCACCATCCCCGAGCCCATCCAAGACAGACACAATATTTTAGCCATAGCATGACCCTTATCTAACAACATATGATGGTTTACAGCCAGTGTAAAGAAACCTTTGAACTCCATGATGTTCATGTTGACGTCAACTGTCCCAGATACGTAAGATCACGGACAAAGACTATTTATAAGCAGACACACTGAACAAAAAGCCCACAAACTGTACACACTACATAAAATACACATGACAACACACTGATATGCTTATAGATTCGACGGATAAATATTAAAAGTTCAAAAGTTGCAGTTAGTTACATTAATATATATATAAAATATAAACATTACAACAAGCAGTTACATTAAGTTATCACATGACCATTACCAATTATTATTATGATGTATTGCAAATAAAGACATATTGTCTAAATCGGACTACAATTAGTACCTATCACCTAACCTTAAGCCTAGATTATATCGTCCTTGCGCCGAGCACGAACTGGCAGCAACTCACTGAGCGGTGTCCGATCAGCGCTTGTGCGTGGGCGACATAAGCGCTCTTGTAACTGGCTTACGACTGCCAGGAACTAGTTCGCCGTATCCTGAGAGTCGCACATGTTCTACTTCTGTGTCCAGTTACGGCTGCATCATGTTAGATGCAAGCGACCTTAGCGTTCTTACCACTGCTAGCAACTGTATCCTGACAGCTGCGTCTGATCACCGTCATCTCCAGTCATAGTCAACATAAGCTACCAGTTCCAGCTAGTCGCTGTCAAGTCCATTGCATCGTAGTTGACATTACTAGGCTTTATGCTTGCCATTTATGAGAGACATATCAAAATAGACATAACTCACTTTTAATATACTGACGGAAACAAATAAATAAACGAAGGTACATGTGAGCTATAATGTTTTACTTACAGGGTATTTTGAACATTTCAAAAGTATTTTGTACTTTTTGTTCTAAACTTTTTGATCAACAGTTTTACACATTCAGATGAAAATGATTAGTGTTTGGTGTAAATTGATCATCATTTTATGAGCAATTGATTAGCAATCGGCTGAAATTGACTAGCAATCAGCTGAAATTGGCTAGCAACATGCGATGCGAACCTGAACAAAAAATAACCTGTTTCGCATATTTTAAACAGCAATGAAACACCTGAATTGTTAGTATGTGGAGTGTCCTTTACCTTCCGATGACCCCTTGGCATCAAGGTGGGACTCTTTGAGATGATATTTAATTTAAAATGTTCCAATAAATGTTCTTTCCATCAGTATAGTTTACTCCAAGCAAATTGTCAAAATTTTGAATAAATTTTCAACACTTCTGAACAAATGTTAACCATATTTGATTATGATTTATGCCATGAATGATAGTTGACCAGCCAGGTGAACAACACAAAATGTAGCACACTTTCTTTCACGATGTATGTACAAGACACAATCATTAAAAACATCAGCTTGATCCCCTGATACTACCTATCCAACACTTTCTTGAAGAGTTCTAGCAGTGTCAAATCGCATCTCGTGTGTCGGCTGATATAAGCGTATTAAGACATAATAATATAAATTACATAAAAAGTCACAGTACTGACAGGGTATGGAGAACAAAAATTGAAACCACTCATCCAATGTGCAAGGACATGAAAATCATCACTGACCCAAACTGAAAAACCACTTGTCCAGGTAAACAGCAAATAAAAAGGTTAATTGATTTTTAAAAATAACAAAGACAGGTAAAATATGACACAATTAAAGTTTTATTTATTAAATGCTTATGAGAAAAAAATATTTAAAAATGAAGTAATTATGCTCCAACATTAAGGTCTCTTAAAGATTTTAACTTTCGATGGGAAATTTACTCATCCGACAGACGAGTGGTTAGTTGACTTGCCCAAAAAATCTGATTTCTACTCGTCACGGACGAGCGGTTTTCCGGAAACTTGTACTGAGCTACAGGAGTTATGATTGGCAAGAAATCATTTATACGTAGCATTAAACACTTGCCATATATTATGTCAATGAAACTTACTACAACTCAAGAGACTAGACAGGCAACTCAATATTTATCAATCTAAAATTCAAGGTTCAATATCTTAATTCACACTTCCAAAACAAACCAGTGAGTGAAATAATCTACTCAAATTCAAATTATTCTGTTGATTCGAAGTATCACAGTGCTCAAGAAAGTTATTCAACATGAAAAGTACATACTAGTAGCTTGTTTTTAAAGGCATATCCAGGACGCAAAAAGGCTTTTTTTTTTAAAATTCAGAATATTTATAACATGTCAAGATTTAAACCACTTCTTGGCTAACAGAATATTTTCTTCCGTGCACTTGACTAAAAATATATTGTGTATTGTTGATCCTTAACCCTTTGACTGCTGACAGACTTTAATTATTGTTTGCTGGCCCAATTTGACAAAAAATTGGATATTTTGGCACAACTCTTATAAATGTCCATAAATGTTATTAATGGGTCCAAATTGAAATAAAACATATGAAAAATACTAGTGACGATATTTTACTGGATTTAGTAGTGTATTTGCGTTTCCTGCAAGCCATTATGCAACTGCCTTGCACAGGTTACTTTTGGGTGTTGGGAAACCCCGAGAGTGACGGGCCTTAAAATGACGTCATCAGGGAATTCCAGGGTCACGTGGCCTTACCTTTATTTCTATATGCTACATGAATCTAAATCTACTATGCTGTAGTTTAACAGAACACTGTTAGAACTAGACGACGTACGTCGTCCATATAGCATGAGTTTATAGGTAGTATGGACGACGTACGTCGTTCAACAGCAGTCAAAGGGTTATTTAAAGAATGTCTGTAAACTGTAATTCCATATCTGAACGAGGATCTGAGCACGTTCATTCAACGTCATGGGCTGGTTTTGACATTGACACAAACCTGCTCAATCGCAAATGGGAAGTCTCCTAATGGTTTTGCTGCTGATGAAAATTTTTGATCACCTGTGCGATGTGAGGACAGACGTTCTTATGCTGAAGCAAGACCAGGCCAAACGCGCTATAGCCCAGAAATGGTTCAAGCCGTCCAACTTGCTTTTTGGAAGCCATTTCTCAAATGCATTAATCGCACGTGGTTATCCTGTCTGTGACGTCACACATGGTTGTCCTGAATGTAGGAGGTCATTAACAACAAATGTAGGAGGTCATTAACAACAAATGTAGGAGGTCATTAACAACAAATGTAGGAGGCCACCAAACCCTCTTGCCATCACATGTTGTGCCATCTTAGTCGGTCTAAAGCATCCTATTTTCGCACAAACACTGATCTTGGGCAACTCATAGCAAGGGGATATTTCATGCTGAACGTTTCTAAGCGTGTTTTCAGGTTCCAGAGGATTAGAAGAATGGATAGAAGCCATTAGCTTCAGGATTTAAACACCAGGGTGTGTTTGTGACATTGAAAACAAGCAGAAACATGTGCACATGTTAAAAATAACCGACACTTACAAATGTCATAAGAGTCACCATTATATGAATGGGCCATCATGCCAGAAAATTATTTTGATTTTCTTAATGCACAGACACTTTTTTCCCTTGAGTACATTAATACATTTGAAATGAAGACATTAATACTAAAACTGAGTGATATTGTTAGCAGATTAGTTACAGATGTGTTTACTGAATCTAAAACAGGTGCATTGGGTGGAGTTTATCTATACTCAGTTATTCAAACAAAATGGTTCATAAAATCACAACATATAAGTGTACGTGGAGGCATGTAACACAATTGTGGTTTTAGATTTGTTATTGAGTATTTTATGCAATGTAAAATCAATTGAGTAATGCAGATATTTTTGGAGTATTTTATGCAAATACGCAGCTTATCTGTAGCACCGTATGTCGATATTTCACTTGTATTTATTTAAATGATACCAATGTAGCCCTAATGTAACAAGAAATTTGATCGCATGAATAAACAGTACATCTTTGCTGAGTTATTCCCCCTTGTAGCTTCCCTGGAATGATGTCCGGTTGAATGCCTCCTTATCTGTTGTAAAAGCAGGGGTGGCAGGGTAGTTCAGTCAGTTAGGCCTTCTAACGTAAGGGTCGTGGATTACCGACATTGGAAGCTGGGCATGTTTCTCTGTAGTAGTCAGTATTTCTACATGCAGTGATCAAAGGTGCACTGCTACATTGTGGTGTCACCATTGGTTTGTCAGTAGCAGCAATAGCTCTTAGGTTTCACCTTGGCAAAATCATCCAGCTTCCCACTGGTGATGCAGGCTTTCCTCAACTGGCGAAAGTGGGTATATGGCTGAAAGATTGCTGAGTCCCACTATGATTCCAGTCAACCAACTTTTGTGAAAACAATTAAATAAGGAATAAAATATTAGGATGGCATTGACAAAAACCAGTTTAAGAAGTTGAATCTTTCACTGCCCAACATGCATTCATTAATGCCAGCTTGATGATATGACCATGTGACGTCATCGGAACAACTCAACCTTACCTCACTGAACTTAGTGCTGTTACTGGGCAGAACTTCATTGTTTTGGATTTATATGTGTTTTTTTAACTATTTAACTTGTAACATCTTACATACTGCTTATTTTTTGTGTGGAGAGATGAAGTGGTAACTTAGTTTAGGTGTTAGATGTTTGTAATTGAAAAGTTAAATTCTAATGGCCTCAGAGAGTTGATTTGGCATGCCTGTATGCTGTAAATATGAGGACGTCTTGCTTGCTTTCAGTGTTTACAGTGGTTCCCTATCGATGTCCTGCCAACCCACAAGAAAGATCTGGCTTGTAAAACTAAGCTCGGGATGAACCCTAACAATTTCTTTATGGTCATACCATTTGTCAAGTGAGTTGCTACTTAACTGCCGTAGTTATGTTAATTTTATAGTATGACTTCTAGTTTGTAGTGTACAAAGTGCCCAGCAAAAGGAGCCTTGGGCAAGTGACTTTGCTCTAGAATATTTGCAGAGCTGCAGAATGTGTATCCAGTGGAGTGAGTCGGCCTTGTGGTTATTCTAGTGCTCAATAATAATAAACTTCTATAGCGCCCAATCTTCCAGCAAAGGCTGCTCAGTGGTGCTGCCTGACACCGACTTGGCTAGCTCTGGGACACAAGACTCGACCTTTCCTTGAGAGTGATGTTTGATGGATCCATACTTACACATAGCTGATCGTCATCTGCGTAGCAATGGTAGTTCAGTCCATGTCTAGAGATAATATTACCAATGAGATGTAGGCAGAAAAAAGGACCGGACCCAAGACTGATCCCTGTGGAACACAGACCCGGGAGTCAACACCATCGACCTGAACACGCACTCTATGATCAGTGAGGTATGATCTGAACCATGATAGAACAGTCCCTGTGAGATCAAGTGTATGCTCCAATCTTGAAAGTAATATAGAGTGGTCGACTGTATCAAAGGCAGCGGAAAGATCTAGTAGAACTAGAAGGACTATTTTTGTCTGTCCATTGCTCTCAGCACGTCACAGCATTTTCACTCAGACTGTACACAGCAAGGTGTCTGTTTTCTCAAGAACTTTTGAAAGAAAAGGTAGGTTTGAGACCAGATGATAATTTCTGAGGGAAGAGGGTCCAAGATGGCTTTCTTCAACAGAGGTCAAACGGTAGCCTCCTTGAAGCAACAGAACACTATTCCCTCGGCCATTGACGTGTCAATGATTAAGAATACCTCTTCCAGGACGGTAGATAGGCAACTCTTAAGTAGCCAAGTTGGAATTGGATCCCGCCCACAGGACTTGACAGGGGCATCCATGATGGTAGTTTCAACCTCCCGTAAAGTAGCGGGATCAAAACAGGACCAGAACTCGCCAGAGAAGGCCTCATCCTGGTAAAGAGGATCAGTGCCTGTAAGACCATCAGTGGCAAGGTCACGTCTCAGATGTCTGACTTTTATCTACACAAAGTCTGCAAATTTATTTGCAAGTAAACTGGATTCATCTTTAGTTTTGCAACTATAGTTGGATCTTGGCTCTATCAGTTGTTTTGTGATTTGGAATAGCTGCTTGGTATTCTGTTTACTGTTTGCAACAGAGTCTCTAATCTTCTGAAGCTTTGCTCTTCTGATCAGCCCATTGACATCATTCCGAGAAGTGCAGTGCAGTTGTCGGTTGATTTCCAACTTGTTACAGCGCCAGTTCTTATCTGCCTGCCTTCGTTTGTACTAAGCAGATCTGATCTCATCTTTCATCCAGTAGGAACTTGATCTGATAACAACGCTCTTGGTTTTCTGTGGAGCATGCTTGTCAAGTACCTCCCGTAGGACCCTGTTGAAGTTGTCGGTTCTGTGACATACAATGTGAACACAATCTTTAGATTTATCGATATTTTAAGACAACTCGTTATTGAAAAACTCGATGTAATAGTTTTCCATAGTGGGATAGGTTTCTTTAACCAGAAACATCAGAAGACACTTTTATGATCTGACAAACCGTGATCTTTTACCTCCAATGATGATATGATTTTATCACCACCTTTTGTGATCACTAAATCCAGCACATGACCACGTACATGTGTGGAACTCCTCACATGTTGGTTGAGATCCATTGCGTACATCATTTGTTGGAATCTCTGCGTTAGCGGATTATTTATATCATCTACATGAATATTGAAATCTCCAGTCAATATCAACGGTTCATTAGACGACGCAGATGTATCTATGAGATCAGACAGGACCTCAATGAGATCTTCAGTTGTACACTTGTTCTTCTTTGAGAAAGGCGGACGATACACAGCGACCAGTTGTGACGTCCCGGAGTGCGATGTCAAACGTACATCGAGATATTGTAAGCCCTGTAGCATCCCAGCTTCTCAGTCAGTTGAGTAACCGAGATGGTTGCTTTACATATTACTGCTACACCGCTTCCCTGTCGTCCTTGACAACTGCACGAGAGCAATGAATATTCATAGGGTACCAGTTCATTGACTGGTCATTGACTGTGACAGAGTCGTCATCATTTATCAGTGATGACACATATGTCTATGTCATGCTCCAGTATGTACTGATGAAATTCCACTGTTTTGTTGCTAACAGACCGTGCATTGATTAGGCACAGTGTACAGTTTGCAGTCTTATACTTGTCAGAATGAATGAACTGTTTGAGTTTTCTTCCTGCTCTACAGCCTCGCCTGAATTTCTTTCTCTTGATGTAAGCAACGTTGTTAATCAGTGATAATGATGGCTTGCTTGGGAGTCCTTTGATTGGCAGTCGAAGGGACAGTAGTGTATCCCTGCTGTAGACAATGGGTTGGCAGTCGAAGGGACAGTAGTGTATCCCTGCTGTAGACAATGGGAACTTGATTTGTCCCCATTGTTCTGTGCACTGGCTGACTCGGCTTGGGTTGTGAGTTTGGTTTTGAGTAAGGAGTCAAGATTTTCTACCAAAATAACACTCAAAATTGTCAATAATGTCAGCATTCCTTGATATTTAGGCATGAAATTTCTCAAGACTCTGCTCAAGTTCCTATGAAACCTCTCTGTAAGCTGACAACAGCATACTCAAGATATGGATGTGAGAAACAGCATGAAAAGTGAGGAGCTCAGTGACCAGCTGCTTCCAAGCGCTAACCCTGTAACACCTCGAGACTGATATTGTACAGTCCTGAATAGTACCACATGAGACCCGCAATACCCAGAGACCGACTTGTACACTCCTAAAGATACGACACGAGACACACAACACTCCAAGACTGATCTTGTACAGACCTGAATGTTACCACACGAGACATGCAACACCCCGAGACTGTTCTTGTACAGACCTGAACGATGCCACACAAGACATGCAACACCCCAAGACTGATCTTGTAGAGACCTGAACGGTACCACACAAAGCACACAACACAACAAGACTGTTGCTGAACCGTGCTGGTTTGTGGACAACATAACTGAAAGACTGTTGAACAATGTTGATTTGTGGACAACATAACTGAAAGACTGTTGAACAGTGTTGGTTTGTGGACAACATAACTGAAAGACTGTTGAACAATTTGGTTTGTGGACAACATAACCTAAAGACTGTTGAACCGTGTTGGTGTGTGGAAAACATAACTTAAAGACTGGTGAACCGTGTTGGTTTGTGGACAACATAACTGAAAGACTGTTGAACAATGTTGGTTTGTGGACAACATAACTGAAAGACTGTTGAACAGTGTTGGTTTGTGGACAACTTAACTTAAAGACTGGTGAACCGTGTTGGTTTGTGGACAACATAACTGAAAGACTGTTGAACCGTGTTGGTTTGTGGACAACATAACTGAAAGACTGCTGAACCGTGTTGGTTTGTGGACAACATAACTGAAAGACTGTTGAACCGTGTTGGTTTGTGGACAACATAACTTAAAGACTGTTGAGCCGTGTTGGTTTGTGGACAACATAACTTGAAGACTGTTGAACGGGTTTGTGGACAGTTGAGCAATATAACCAGGAGAGGGGAACTATCCAACATTCCTTCTTGTTAACTTTGGCTTGAATCCACGTTGCCAGCAGTATTGAAGTAGTCAATCAGTTAAGGGCTGAAGACATTTCTGTGAAAGATACTTGCCTTGGGCAAGTGAATGTGCCATTTTCACTTTCCTAATTGCAAGACTTGATTTAGTGCCCAAGATTTTCATTTTCAACTCTTTCAAACACCTTGTGTGGCTTTTGGGTTGGTGTCACTTAGAAAGAATAGGGCCCCAGTAACCAATGACTGTCATACAAGGTACTAAAATGGGATCTTTTGCTTTCACTTACCTTCTATGTTAATTGCCTGACATCTTTTCTTTATATACGAGGGCAAGGTGATTTTGTTATCCCTACATACTTTTAATTTGAATCAGTGTTTTCATTCAGACCACTTCATAAATGGCTGGGATTCAAGTCCGATTCTCAGTCGGACGGGGAGTACAAGAACTCATCAGGTCAACAACCCGCTGCAAAGACTCGATTGGAGGGAACACAGGTGGCAGCACGACAGAAACGACAGCCCCACATATTTGGCCAGCAGTTACAGAGCGACTACCAGGAGTACATGCAGATGAAAGATGCAGCTCGTCAGACATCAAAGGATAAAAAGTATAGATCTGATTCTCCAGGAAAAAATAGAAACAACAGCGCTAAAACTGGAGGTCAGCAACAACGACAGACTCAACCCTCTCCAAGACCGAACAAACAGCAACAACAGTATCAGATAATGGTGAGAGATTTTACTTTCCTTTTATGTTTTACTTTGGGTGAAAATCCATTATTGTTAGGCCCCTACATCTTGGATGGTGGTGCCCTGTAGTAATTGTCATGTCTGTCTGTCTGTTTGTCCTTCCAGATTTCATTTCTTTTGATAACTGGTGATACTTTTTGAAATAATTATCAGATTTTCTTGAAACTTACCTTAGTCACAATATACATCTCGATTGTACTTCGCCTGGGATTGTTGTGGGGTAACCTTGACCTCAAGGTCAATTTCAAAGTCTGTTTGCTTTCCGCATGATAACTTTTGAAATAATTATCCAATTTTCTTCAAACCAGGACATAATATGCATCTAGGTAGCACTTCGCTTGGCATTGTTTTGTGGTAACCAGGTCCTTAAGGTTAATTTCACAGGGTCAAAGATCACAGCAGGGTCCTATCTGACTGTATCAGGTTTTAATTAGTTGATTATCATATTTCAGCTTCTGTTTTGAAGTCACTTTCAATATGGTTTAATAAAGTGTTGTTAAGTGTCTTTCATCATTGCAGGCTCGAAATGGAAACATAACAGGATCCACAAGAAGAAATCTTGCAAGTCAGTTTGATAACAAACCTCACGGTACGTGACTGAGTGAAGGTGGTGCTAAAAGAATCAGGTTTTTAACGTACAGTTGTAAGACCCTTTTATCAAATTACGTTTCGAAGAAAAAGTCAGTGTTTGAAGCTTTTATTTTATGTCAAATTCAGTCTTTCAAATCTGACAATTACACCATTTAGAGGACACTTAGTAATGATCCACAACCATACCTTTAATCCATTGATAAACCCAACCAACGTTTGTAAATGCCCAGTTAACCAGTCGGGGCCCTGTTTCACAAAGCAACCTTAACGCTAAGTTGATTGTAAATCCTTAAGATCACAGATT
>JAUELE010238378.1:0-11561 GCA_031471655.1 Diodora aspera
TGTGAAAGTTAACCTTCTAGTGCCTAACAGGCAGCTTGGGTTGTATACTCCCTGGGGAGTTGAGATATGCTCTTGAATTGTACATTGTCCAAATGACGAGGGTAATAATGTTGAGTTACGCCCAGAGCAGGCACTAGTGGCTGGAATGTTGGCGCCTTACAAATCTTCAATATTATTATAGTGTACATAAACTTTATAGAAAAGTTTGGTTGGATAATGATCTGTTTGCCATGTTACACTTTACTTAAGAAGTTGCCAGTGCCTGCATTAACCAGTCAAAACAATGAAACTCATAAACACACACACTCTCTCTCTCGCGCCTCTCTCCTCTCTCTCTGATGTCAATTTGTTGGCCTGGTGAGCTGCTCAGCTTGGCAGTTGTGGCAGGAAACCCATCTGGGTGCCTCTTTCGTTGCCTGGAGATTTACCCCTGTCACTGGTCTGATATGGGTCACATTGTTTTGGATGTGGCTGAAGGATTGCTGAATGCCAAATTAAAGTTAAAATTATCCACTTGGTGAGATGCAGGCTTTTTTCAGTAGCTGTCATTGGTCATGACGAGTTTGTAAATTTATTAAAGTTGTCAACTTTGTTGCAGGATTCCTGGGAGGAGGTAGCTCCTATGTCTGTTCGAAGAGCTGGAGCAGCTGTGGTTGCGGTCAACAACTGTTTATATGCCGTCGGTGGTCGTACCTACACTCTTGACCACTCGGCCCCTGCTACTCTTGATCTCATGGAACGCTACGACCCAGTTACGAACTCTTGGGTCAAGCTCAGCAGTATGTCAGTTAGTCGGTGCGAGGCAGCCATTGTGGTTATCTAAAGAGGAAATGTTTTCACCTTTGTCTTTCATATTTATTTGCTAATTGGTCCCATTTGGGACTGACCATATAGGCCATGGGTTGGCAGTCTTTTGGCTCGGAACATATATTAATGAGTGGACAGTGGGTCAAATAAATGGGAAAAAAATCTTGCAGTATTCGAATTGATCCATTTAAAATTTAAATCAAACATAAAATTATTTGTTTGTGGGTTAGTGAAAAAACCTTCTGTCGTATTGCTGACCCCTGGTATAGGTAATGCTTGTCACACGATTGTCAGTAAAAGATGGATCTCTTGCTTTCATCCGGCTTCTCATTTTGTCGGGTTGCAAGTTGGAACTCTGGCATAACTATTTGCATTTATTTTGATGTGATATTTGAGTCGAGGATAGGATTGTTATTGCTGAAGATTGTTTTCTGCTTATGTGATGTGAAGGTTGAGCTTTTTACAACCAACCATTTACTGTCTATGCAGCCATATTTAAAGAGTTTACTTGATTTTGTGAAGAAGGAAGCAATAGCTGGTCATTTGTATGTTCCCATCTACTCACTTGTAATTGTTGTATTGTGGACTGGTGAAACTTTGTGTGTTCGAGCAAACCACGAGTCGATATTTATGCCCACAAAATCTAAGTTGAACAATATTTGCTTCAATCTTCTGTCACTGAATGAACATGAGATGAAAATACAGAACAGCAAATGAGTAATTTGGGTATTCATTTGTTAATGCACTAAGCACTTGAATAGGTTCGAAAGTGTTTACTAGTCAGTGAAAGCTAGTATAATATTTTTATAAAGCATGTGGCACTGGATGACAGTTATCTGCCAGGCTTGGCAGTTGTGGATTTGAATCCTGTCCCATGAATGTGGCATCTTGCACAGCACAAAATCCATGCTTGTAAGGCTTGCTCAAAGAACTTCACATTATTACCCTGGTGTAACCCAAACAGGTCAACAATACTCCTGTTGGAGGACCAGGTGCCCAGCTTTGGTTGGTTCAGCTGAGGCAATAGCGAGCAAAGTCACTTGCCCAAGGTGACACCACTGACATTGTGACATCATTATGGCGATATTTCTACATCAGCAACACAGTGTGAGGCAGGGAGTTTAAGCCCTAGAAGGACTGTGAGAGTTTTACAAGTTCTTTGGTGAGCTTGTTTGTTGATGGTTTTCAGTTGTTTAGTTAGATGTTTATCAAAAACATTCCTAGTCATTTTCACAGCAATACCTCGATAAAGCTTGTTCACTTGGTAGTAAGGGAATTGTGTCTCAACTTTTGAAATAAATTGTGATAATGTTTAGAACACTTTGAGTGAATGCTTTACACATCGGGTAGTATTATCCACTTAAAATATGTGCTTGCAGCGGATTTATTGAAGGCTCAAATCATAAGACCATTATGAATTACCTTTTGTTTCTAGTATTGTACTGTGATGACCAGGGTCAATATTTCATGTTTTTGTCTACATCAAACATGCATGTAAACAGAAATGTGTTAACTGTCAGTGGCAGATCCAACATCACGAGGGCAGGAGGCTCTCAGGTTTGAAGCCGTCGGGGATGGGATGGGTTTTCTGATCTCTTCAGGGTATTTTTTGTTTTAAAATAATAATAATTCCCCCCCCCCCCCCTCCCCACACCCTTAAAGGATCTGAGCCTGAATGTGGAAGAGACTCAAGAAATAATAAAATTAAAATTCAGTCCCATGGCAACACATAAGTTAAACAAAATAATGAATATTAATTCAATAGATGTTCCTATTGCAATTGCATGCTGCCTGGTAGTCCTACTAAAAACTCTAATATTGGAATTGATATTGAAATTTCTAGGTATTAGTGTTTTAAAATTTTCTGGGATAAACTGGAAGGGTCTGTGCTTCTCTGGTCTTTAAATGCATTATGGTCTTGATAAGCTAAACTAAAAACAAAACAAAAATTCAACAAATCAAGCTTTTAACAATTTATATAAAAAAAAGTTCTCATCCATGAAATCTTTTAGAAAGCATCAACATAAGTGCATTGAAATGGCATTTCATTATCATTTTATGAGTTAAAGGCAGCCGCACTCTTCTACTGCAACATTTCGAACGACTGAATGTCGGAGGGACTGGTCATCTGCGACGTACATCATGGACATTGAGGACAGACGCACAGCACCACAGCAAGGAGTCACAGCGTCGGCTATTGTGTCATTGGCAGTTTCGCTTTGGTAACGCACGCCCTGTAGAAAAGCTGTGTGATTGTAGTGGCCTTCCGTGTTGTCTGAAACATCAAGAGACATTTTCATAATGTTTATGATTTTAGTTCATTTAAAAAAATGATAACTTTGCAACTAGGAAACATTTAATGCTAGGATTTTTGTTTATTTGCAGAATCAGAAACCACACTGATTAAAATGTTCTGTCTTCACGCAGTTGTTCTATACGTGAAGATAGGCCTCAATTTATGTCATGGTTGCATGTGCACAACACAATTTACCTTCTGTAGCTTCATAAATTATAAAAGTGGACACACCTATGAAAACACCTTCAAACTTTTGTCAAGGTACATTAAGACGGAAAGAATGTCAGAAGACCTCCAAATATCGGTATTGTAATGTTAAAGGAGTTTCCGTAATTGATGAAATTTGCGAGGATACTTACAGTTACAAGGACCTGTACAATAGTTAGCCATAATTCCTTGTGGTTGGAGAATGCGAATCATTTCTATTTCATCAAAGCTGATGTAGAAATGGTGTTTGCAGCATCTGTTCACATGACGACCACAGTCAACGCCACGTCTTGAACGCCTGCCTGACGTTTGTGCAATATGAACAATGAGCACAGGTTGATAACCTTCTTTTCGACTGTAAAGCTGTTTGTGTGACTTTCGTGCGCAAGTTTTGCACTTAATGGCGATTCCTTTGTTTGTATGGGGGTGGACAGCCCATTTTCGAACAGTTTTTCCAACATGGAAAGTCAGCCATCCTTGTGTGACATCTGTATCGAGCCTTGCTACAATGTTAGTCCTCGTCAGATTCCGAACTGTCTGTGTGCCGGAAAGTTCTGAAAGTATTACAGACTGTTGTCCATCATTGGGATCATGAAGCTTGAACACCATAAGCTCGGCATGTGTGACTTGTCCAGGAATTTTATTTCGAAGATTGAACTTGAAACAGCCAGTGGACTTGTGGTTTTTGCAGGAACGAGTAACTGTAAAACAATTCAGAGATGTCTGTTAAACATATATATGGAACCCATTGTTTAAATTTAACATAATAGTGGCACAACTGTTAATTTGATTTGTATGCTAAATTATGGGCTGGCATAAATCCGAACAGAAGAAAGCATGCATTTCAATATCATTGCCTCTCTCACTCCCTCTCTCCCAAATCAATGTCTCGAGAAAAAACTCCCAGTCCACTCTCAAATGAAGAAAGACAAATAATAATGACCACTTATATCGCGCTAAACTCCATGCACTAGGTGTTTGCTCCAAGGGCTGTACATTATTACCCTGGTCATTGGAACCATCTACAATCCACAACTGGGTAGTATTCCACCTGAGCTGCCTGTTTTGGGGCTTGAAGGTTAAATTACACAATTACCATCACTTTCCGACCAGGTACCCAGTTTACAGCTGGGTGAACTGAGACGACCTGGTTCCCATGTCTAGACTGCGCTTACGCCATGTTCTAGAATGTAGCGTAAGCGCAGTCTAGCACCGGAACCAGGGCTCGTATGCATGAGCCGGTAGTAGCGAACGTCGGGTGCCCACGCATCCCATAGAGCTCAACGTATAATTGCTTCGGACGTTGCCACTTACTTCCGCGCTACGGGGTTACTACCAGCTCATGCATATGGGCCCAGATTGGGACCGAGGCAATTATAAGCGAAGTCACTTGTCCAAGGTGACACCACTGTCATTATGACGTCAGCATCTCAGTGCGAAGCAAGGATGAAGATGAAGTGGAGACAAAATCCCATATTATATAAAGAAAAGGAGACAGAATATAACCCCCATCCCCAAATTCGATAAATGGAAGATAAAATGCAACCTCATCCCCATCTTCCTGTGTCTCGATCTCTTTTTGAATACGAAATGCACCACCGTTTCCATCTATAATGAAAAAGGAAAACAAAATGCAAACCCCATTCAAATATCTAATGAAGGAACAGGTTCAAAATGGAACCACCGTCAATCCTCATCTCTGACAAAGAAAGGGAGACAAAATGCAACCTCCATCCTCCACTCTGATGAAGAAAGAGAGACAAAATGCAACCTCCGTCCTCCTCTCTGATGAAGAAAGGGAGACAAAATGTCCTCCACTGATGAAGAAAGGGAGACAAAATGCAACCTCCGTCCTCACCTCTGATGAAGAAAGAGAGACAAAATGCAACCTCCGTCCTCACCTCTGATGAAGAAAGGGAGACAAAATGCAACCTCCGTCCTCACCTCTGATGAAGAAAGAGAGAGAAAATGTCCTCCACTCTGATGAAGAAAGGGAGACAAAATGCAACCTCCGTCCTTCTCTCTGATGAAGAAAGGGAGACAAAATGTCCTCCACTCTGATGAAGAAAGGGAGACAAAATGCAACCTCCGTCCTCGCCGCTGATGAAGAAAGAGAGACAAAATGCCGCCCCCGTCCTCACCTCTGATGAAGAAAGAGAGACAAAATGCAACCTCCGTCCTCCACTCTGATGAAGAAAGGGAGACAAAATGTCCTCCACTGATGAAGAAAGGGAGACGAAATGCAGCCCCGTCCTCACCTCTGATGAAGAAAGGGAGAAAAAATGCAGCCCCGTCCTCACATCTGATGAAGAAAGAGAGACAAAATGCAACCCACATCCACATTCGAACTATCTTTCTCTCTGATGATGAGGAAAGGACAAAACACAACTCCCATCCCTCTCTCTCTGGTAAAGAAGACAGGGAGAGAAAATACCAAAACCGTCCTATTATTTGGTAAAGAACTAGAGTTTCCACTGGAAACTGAACTCACCTGGTACATTCACAAGCAACAGTAATTGCTAAAATTAATGTCAAGTAGATGCTTTACCACTATTTACATAAGTCAGTTTGGAAATTCTTTCTATTTTGTAAGGGAATATCAAATCAAATTTCAAAGTCTTTCTGACAATTTCCAGGTTTTTAAAAAAGTTTTGTATTATGATACATAATGTAAATGGGTATGTCAAGCCACGAAGGCCCTTTAATCAGTCTCTGTTTATTGAATGTTTATTGGTATTACATCATGGTGTGTATTGGGACACTGCTGTTAAGCCATCTGTGAAATTCCAACATAGCCTATCAAATGGTCCCTGATGAATGTCATTTGCAGTGGTTACTGGTTTGCTGACTAACTGTCTGACCATTACACTTATTTTAAAACTTTGTTTTCTCTATAAAGATGCACGTTTTACAAGTTTGAAAATATAAATATAAAACTAATTAGTAGTATGATGTCATTTCGAGTTGACCAAAATTGATTAAAAAAAATTGACATGATACCCCTGTAATGTACACTTCTTCGGGCACTGGGTTCAAATGCAATCCCACACCAGTTTACGTATATTTATAAGACGCAAGGTACCAGTTTCAATACTTGATCAATATTTTTGACATCTTCAGGTCTGATATTGTATTCAAAATGCACCCCCCCCCCTGTCACACCCACTTTTAGGTGTGTGGGGCTTAAATACAATCCCAAACTACTTAAGTTATAAAGGTGCTGTAAACAAATTTGTATTAAATGTCAACGGTCATTTTTCAACAACCCTTCTGATATGCTAACAGGCACACAGCATAATGTGCATAAACCAAGTTTCAGCCTCCAAACTTCATCCAAAACCTGCAAATTAACAAAACTTAATTTTTCAATTTGGCACCCTGCCACTACCACTTTTGGGGGTACAGGGTTCAAATGCAATACCAAACTAGTTTATGTTACGACGATGCTGTATGTATACACGGTTTTATTGAATTTGATCAATACTTGTGACTGCTAGAGGTGTGACGTCGTTCCAATTGGGTTGTACGAGTGCAGTCATGTCAAAGGTCAAGGCAAGGTCATATATTAACAGACATACATTGTACTCTGAACAAAACAAATTTCAGCTTCCTAACTTTCTTAGAAACCTTCAAACTGACCAAACTTGATTTTTCAATTTGGCACCTAGCCACACCCACTTCTAGGGATATGGAGCTCAAATGCCATACCAAACTAGCTTATGTTACAAAGATGCTGTATACTATGTTTAATTAAGTTTCATCAATAGTTGTGACTGCTAGGGGCATGATGTCGAATTGTTTACGTATGGACAGACGGACAGATGGAGGCCGGAATTTCACTTATACTATGGTAAAAACTCGAGTTAAAAATCAAAATATAACATCCAGTGTACATAAATTGATAATAAATATTCTGTAAATCTTTGCGTCACGATATAAATAAGCTGTAAAAAATTGGATTCAGCAATATTTCAGTTATATCTATACAGTATCAGGGCTCCTATTCTCAGGCATAACAAACATTAGTGGACCGGGAGCTGGATTCAAACTCAACCATTGAGGTTAACAGGTTGCTGGGTCGACATACTACCAAGTGGATCACCCAGCACACCAAACTTTATTGTGCTATATATACTGCTCAAAAGATGTTTAGGGTCAAACACAGTGATATCGGTATTTTATTAACAAGCAGTGCATCCGAAATCCACATAACATGTTGGCACATACATCACATGCCAAACAGCATATGTTTAAAGCGACACTCATTAGCAACACATGCATGAATTTAAAATTTTGAAGATTTCATTTGAAGCAAATTTTCCTGAAACTCAATAAGCTTCAGCATTAAATTTTCACCCGACCTTTGAGGTAACTGGTAAGTTTTAAGTAGTAACAATATTGCATGAAAACAACCTTTCTAAAATTATACTCAAATGGCTAGTTCCAGCAAATCTTCAAAACAAATGACAAAGTAAAATACAATGCTCCAGTGCGGGAATCTACTGTCAGGTTTTTTGCTATTAAAAGTGAACAGCTGTCACCATGTGACACACCATAACATTTCGTAAATGCTGGTAACAGGTGTTTCTATTAATTTTTATCCCCCTGGCATATAATGCCTTAAAGTTGGATACATGGTCAAACACATTACTTTCTTTTCAAAAAACAACCTTTGGAATGATAAATATATAAATGATATATAAATTTTGAACATACGATCAATAATGCACAAAAAATAAAGCACGGTTGTCGGTTAAATAACCTTTTGAAAAACCGTCTGTGAATACGAATTTTCCAGCTAATCTTCAAAGTTTCCTTCACCTTCGTCAACGTAGCACGTGACCACAAACGTTATTTAATTAGGCAAACACTTTTCCAATGTCTGATTGATAGTTTATGTTATTTATTTCACAAAGAACACACCGACATAATTTTGAGCTCGGGAACACGTATCCAACTTTAAGTCGAAAGGCTGCTACCAGAGTTCAAAGGGTTACATGTATGAACTCATTATAAATAAACTAGCAACTACATTTTCATTAGTGCGTTTAACAAACAATAGGTTATGTAACGTGGAATATAAACCACCCATATGTGTTTAATATGTACAAAATTGTTACAACCTTCAATCTCCCAGTCCATGTTCAAACTAAACAAGCTTCTTGTTGGGCAAGATCCTTTCTTTTTATTGTTATTTAGTTTATGGACTTTGGCTGCGAAAGTTCAGGTCGGTAAGTCAGAAATTTTTTTAATTCCTTATTCCAATTTCCTTTTTGAGGTTTGCTTAATTAGATTTTCCGATGTCAATCTTTCATCGATCATAATGTTTGTTTTGATGCTTGTATCAATGAAGACACTGTTTACAACTTCTCCCATTGAAACATCCATCTTAACTTCCCTTTTCTCCTTGATAACGTTTTTTTTGTTGGGAAGACCCTGACATGAGAACCAAGAACATGGCAGGTAGTCCAAAGGTTTTCTCTGTATGAAGTAAGATCACTTTGGCCTCTTCCGCAGAATGCTATAAAAAGCTTTTCATGGAAATTGTTGGGGGTGAATGCACTGTTTCTGTACGTCTACGAGTAGTAGTTACCTTCCTTACGTGGTGTCAAAATCGATTGTGTTTCATTAAAGGTAAATAGAGTGAGTATTCATTTTTTCAAGTACATGTAGTAATGCACCTTTTTTTAAGTATTGATACATTTTTCAAGTTGGCAGCAAGAAATAACACTGCCATATAATTTTCCCCCCATATTTCTACTTTGCCATGTCGGTGAAACTGTAAACCAATTTTGAACAAAAAATAGACCTTACCATCGCTGGATAAAATACAAAATGTTCAGCAAAGATCAAATTCATCCTCATCTTCATCTGAAGCAGCAGGATTTCCACCGAGCATGGAAAGAAAATCACTGGGTTCAATGTCTCGGATGTTGTACGGCATATTCATCCACTTGTTACAGGCAATTGGCTCACTGGCACGGTTTACCACCGTAAAATACTTTATACCCAAAGACGGAAAGCGAATTTGCCGATATATGATCATTACTCCCCATGGTTGATGACACTTCTTGCATTGTATTTTCCCCGTCATTTGAATTCCATCAAATTCTTTTATCTTACCACGGAAAGGATGGAGATCAACTCGACTCATGAACTCCTTCTCAATCGCAACATGTTGGTTTCCGTTAATGATTCTGAGGTTACCTCCGTCAGCACAAAATGCTTTGCAGCATGTGCAGATCAGCTGGAACTCAGCATTTATTTTCTTCTGCTTTTGCAGACTGGCCACTTTCTCTTTAATCATTTGCATTTCCAGAGTTTCTCTCTGGAAACAAAGGATGCGACGGACAACGGTATCAAGTGGCATTTTCTTGATGACGGTTATCGCCCTCTGCATCATTGCAGCTCTGGCTACATTCATCATCTCCTTCTGTTGAATCTTGGTGTTTCCCAGAAGAACAGACGTTCCACCCTTCTTTCTGCTTCTTCCTGAAACAAGTATGAGTTGAAAATTGCAATTAATGGTTGTCAGCTGTCAGCAAACACCCCTCACACAATTCACCGTATTCACGCTTCTTTCTCTATCACAAATTCATTGTCATATCTCAAAAGTGAAAAGTCAAGTTGTTATAAAAAATACTTGGGCAATCATCAGGCACAGATCCATTGTGGCTGTGGCCTTGTTCTACTGTGGAAATATTTTGAATGGAATGCAGTGACGTCATGAAAATGTCATACTAATGCCATCACAGTGACTGCAGTGCAGTCTGTAAAACCTGGGTGTGTAATGCATGGTCAAAGAATGCCAGTCAAAAAGTCATTTCAATTAATAATGGTACAATGGAGATAATCATTGTGTTTTCATGCTGGAAGTGGTTATCAGTGGTTAAATTTTGCACTTAACCACTTAGTGACGGGACCCGCAATATTATGGAAAAATAATTTTGACGTAATGACGGGACCCGCAATTTTACGGAGCGCTATTTGCCCGCGAACGTCTGCAGGACGCAATATTGCAATATTGGGCCGGGTCTGCTGAAAAATTATGGAAATTTTTCTTTTCATTGTAATATATCGGGAAGATATTGTCTTCATACCACCTAGCAAAAATTTCAATTTTTATGTGTAATTTAGTTTTTGAGAGCCAAATAACGGGTGAAATGTCGCTAAAAGCAGGGACCCGCAATTTTACGGGCATTACCATTTTTAGAGTCGATGTTGCAGAAAATGTAATTTTTCTAAGTCAGGCGTACAAACCCGACGTATTGCTTGTTTCCGAATACCGGTAGTCAATAGTTGATACAATGAGGTGGCAATTTGATACTTTTGTCGAGAATATACGCTTGTTAGAATACTTTCTAACACGTTTTCTAGAATATTGTATTATATATTATACAATTATATTTTTGGTTTGCTGTGAAGTTTGTGTGTGCGGGAGAGGCCCGGATGGAGTCTACCGACACAGAGTGAATTTGAGGTGTTTACCTCAGGGGACATTCATGATGAAGTAGACGATTCTGGTGATGATACCAGTTACACTATCGATACGAGTGAAGAACAGTGACATATCTTATATATACAGCTCAGAGAGCAGCAGCGGCAGCAGTGACAATGAATCTGTGGAGTCAGAGCCCCCAAGGAAGAGGGCTCGGCAAGACGGTGAGAGAGAGTGGACTGACCAAGAGAACTGTCCAAGGAAGTATGGTTTCAAAGGTGGCAATGGCATCAAGAATCTGAATGTATCGATTTTACGAAGGTGTTTATTACCCCAGAACTGGTCAGGTCCATAGCAGAAGAAACGAATTGATTCGCAATAGAACGCTCAGACAGACGTCATCCACATCAACAGGGGTGGGTGCCAACCAGCTCAGAAGAAGCCAATGCAGTTCTAGCAATGATTCTGCTGATGGGCATCATGGAAACACCAGGTGTCAGGTCTTACTGGAGCAACAATCCTCTGCTGCAGACTCCTACCTTCTATAACACCATGTCACGGGACGGTTTTTCCAACATGGTGAAGTACCTACACTTCGTACCAACAGACCAAGACGTTCAAGACGACAAGCTAAAGTAAATTCGCCCAGTTTTGGACACAATTGTGGACCCCTGCAAGAAGACATACATCCCAGATCGGGACATTTCCGTTGACGAATCTCTCTTCAAGTACCATAGAAACCTCGGTTTCAAGATTTATAATCCCAGCAAGAGAGCCCGATTTGGATTCAAGGTGTATAAACTTTGTCAGAGT
>JAUELE010238389.1:0-11561 GCA_031471655.1 Diodora aspera
GTGGAGTATGAAAACTACCTACATCACAGGAAGTGAATCAGGGGCAGATCCAGGATCTTGTGAAAAATGTGTGTTGGGGGGGGGGGGTAGGAGGGGGCTCAGTTGTATTGGGGTGAATCAGCACCATTAGTGCCTCATGGAGGGAGGTCTAAAGCCCCCTCCCCCTAGATCCGCCTATATGACCTGAGGCAACACATCCCCATTTAGTTGCCCTTCATGACTAACATGATATACAGAGCATCTCTTTCAGTAAATAGCAGTAGTGTGTAATAGACCTGTATGATGTTGTATCATTGAATCTTTCGGTTTTGCTTCATATCACTCACTGTGTTGTTTCACAAATGACATTGAGTTAGCAAATTGCAGATAAAATATTGTGTAAAGTGTTCCCATCATAGATTGTAGCTTGAAGTCGCAGTAACATGTGCTAGGCATCTGGTTAATCTACCACATGCATTAAATCCTTATGAAAAAAGCAATGTCTTTGGCACTAAATTAAACTCCTTAACGCAATGGCAGAAAACAATGTACAGTCCTTGCCATCCCTCTGTTAGGATTTGCACACTCCAGTTGGGTGTGTCATGCATATTCAGTGAGGTCAGGGCACCGGCTTTTCAACTCTTGGATACCAGGGCCGGACTTTCGTAAAGGGGGAGGCACAACATAGTTGATGAAAGATATAAGTTTCTAGTAGCGTCTGTGGACATGCTCCCCTGCAAAATTTTGTAAAATTAACATGCAAAATGGTGCATTCTCAGCATATTTCATGAGTTTTCATAATATTTTTGGGGTTGGTTTGCTGGTAACATAGCAAAACATTTTAAAGGACGAGCTAAAGTTGGGGACACGTGCCCCCTGTGCCGCCCCCCAATCAGGGCCTGGATACAAGTTATCCTTTCACTAGTCGCATTTTTAAAGAGCCCTGGAAGAGTCTAGGTCAAAATAGTCAGGTGTAGGCAAGATGTTTCCAACTTGCAAACTACAGAAGCAGAAGAAGGTCTCTTCAAGACCACATATAACAAAATAAAATATTCACTGACTGTGTTTTGGTCTACTCTTTCTCACCAGTTGACATCAGGCAGATTTCATCCTGGGACTACAGAAAACTCTCACTTATCCTTAATATCATTTATTTGGACTTTGTAAATCTTACATGCTAGCTGCACAGAACATTAAAATAAATATTAAAGCAAAACACCGGAAATACAATCCATAATACACAAATATCTTAAAAATATATATATGTCATACTTAATCATTTACAACACATCATGTCTTGACTGCCTCCAGTGATGTTAAAATGTTTATTATTTGTTGAAAGATCACATCAGAATGGGGTTTGTGTACAACATGACCTCCACTATTAAAAAGGAACACTCTTGACAGCATTTCGGATGACAAACCTGTTCAACAGAAAAAGGACACTTCATTTTATCTCACAGATTTCGTAAATTTCTGTGACACTGCCGTGAAAAAGGACAAGAACAAAGACAGAACTGAGAATGTAATGGCTTGTAATGTTCACTGACAAAACCACAGGATACAAATGCAGGGGTGGTGCCTGGAATTCAACGAGTGGGGGTTTGGGAGATCCCCAAGAAGATGCTCATTTGCTAAGCTAAATGCAAAATTTTTCCAATAATACAATAAAATACACACATTTTCTCAAAACTTTTCACCCACGAATTGCTATATTGCCCCCAGCTGGTGCCACCCCTGAACAAACTAAATTAAGTTTCTTTGCAAAACCACTGTGATATACTACTCAAAAGAAGTTAAGGATCAACCCTGATATAAGCATAAACCAATATTTATCCACTTTGCTTTTTTAAACGTTTGCGAAAACCAGCCATATGAGGATATTTTCAGAAAGGGTGTTTTCATGCAGTGTTGTAACAACTGAAAATTTACTAAATACCTCAGGTGAAAATTTAATGCTAGTTTATTGAATTTTAATTAAACTTATGTAAATGAAATGTTCCCCAAAATCTGAAATTCATGATCAGGGATTTGCTGGATGCAGGATTTCACGTTCAGTGCCCCAGTTTTGCCATTGGTGACTCCAAAACATCCAATTTCATGTGTCCCTTTGGACACCAAAAAATTAACATCTAAGATCTTCTAGACACAATTAAGTAGATTGAGAAATTACTGAATTGTATATTCAGTAATTAAAATATATATCTCTATAATCCTGTCTTTGTAATTATATGTTGACATTTCCAAATCTATAAATAGCATCTACTGTATTGAACACGTCAATTACTCAAACTGGGACCCATATTTCATACCTTAATTAAGACCCCAAAAAATAAACATTGGGGGTCCCCTGGACCCACATAAAAATTTACTAGGGTAAAACACTGCATGATGTATCCGAATATGCAGCATTTGCACATTTTCATGATTGTCACTTTCAACAGGTGCACATTGGCATGTGACATGTTTGCTAATGACTGAATGACTGAACTTGACCTACTGGTAGCCAAATATCATTTGGGTTTCAACAAAAGTTCATTTAATTTTGAGATGCTTGGAAGGTGCATGCACATTGAAACCATGAGACCTGTGACTAAATTCTCTGCCACGTTGTGGTCTACCATGCATTATAGACGAGATGAATCAATGCATGATTATTAAAACAATTAATACAATGCGACAAGAAGTGCACATACAATAGACATTCCAGGGGTAGAAATAATTTTAAAAATCCAGACATTTGTCCAGTAAGGGATCGAAGCTTACAGGACAAATCAATTTTTTGATTGTTCCAGGACACATGACATCCCGGCTAGATACTACTTTGCAGTACAGTATAAATGCAACATAACTTAAACTATATGCGTTTTTTTTTTCCCCAACCCAATAAAATACAGTTGCCTCAATGATGCAAAAATTACTTATTTCGTTACCGAAAGTTAACAGCGATGCCATAGCGTCCTCTCAATGCAGGTAATGAACACTCGGGACAAAACTTGCATGGCTACAGAAATGCACAAAGTCGTTCGAATGGGGTCTGTACTATCATAAACGTTGTAGAAATGCATTCGGAACAATTCGTGATTGATCGTCAGGTTACCATAAATCAACAACTGTCAAACGAAAACCATGTAAATATATATTTACCGGTCAGAGCGACCGATGTCGTTATAATATGAAACGGACAAATAGTATTATGGCAGACAGGACCGCCACATAAACGCTTATTTCGACCCCTGCATTCACATATAATCTGCCATCCCTCGATCAGCAGTTGCACACTCAGGTTGGGTGTGTTCAGTGAGGTCACAGTGCAGTTCATGGCTCAACTTACCTTTATTTAGTTGTGTATGGTAATTATATATTGCCAACTAGAAAGCAAGCAAACTTAGTCAGGGCTTTTTAGCCTTGATTGTGATGAAACAACTACTTACTGAAGAAGACTATATTTACCTTATGTGAGCAGGTGCCCACTTGCATTAAAGTAAACTTTGCACTTTCAGATCATATTTTCATTTGTAAATACTAGTAATCCCTTCCAAGTGATTCTATAAAAAGCAATATCCAGTTTTTACAGCAGAAAGACTCAATAAAGTTTATTTGATTACAAAATGATCCTTCTGAAGAAGACTTTCCATTATTTCTTGTAACGATAATTAAATTATTTGAACACTAAATATTTCTTTAGGCAGAAGAAGCTTGTGCTAACTTTCCCTTCCACAAGAGTTGTTGAGTTGATATGATGTTTACGTTGCAAGGGCAATATTTCAGCCATACGCAACGTGATGCGCAAGGTGCACATCAAGCGAAAAGACAGATAAAAAAGGGATCGATAGAAAGGAAAGTGAAAGCAAAAGATCCTATGTGTTTTAGTTGTCTTGTACAACAAGCATTGAGTTACTGAGGCCTATTCTATCTAAGTGACACCACATCACTTCCCGGAAGCCTCACGGGGTACCCTTACACAAGATGTTGATAAACAAAACCAACATGACTAGCTGAATTTGAAATGCCATTTTAGTTTGCATGAGCAATATTTTAGCCATCACACAATGTGATGGTTTTCAGCAATCTTTCAGCAACATCACCACGGACACACTAATATTATGTCGGTGTCGGGGCTCCCATCTCTCCAGGCTGAAAAAGAGATGCCCGGGCAGGACTCGAACCACAACCACCAAGGCTGGCAGATTGCTGGGCTGTGGATGGAAAGAAAAGTGAAAGTAAAAGTTCCCTTTTTCAGGCACCTTGTATGACAAGCACTGAGTTAGTTACTTAGGCCCTATTTTTTCCACATGACACTATGTCCTTCCGTGTTTGTCTACTGCCAACTAACTTAGTTAACTTAAAAGTAGTTTAACAAACAGACAGCGCAAGTCGTTCATTTCCATCATATATCATCAACCCTTTCAGAAGCATATATATATATACATATGTACTTGCCTCCATTTGCATTAAGGAACATACTTTTTTCTTTTTCAGACTGCATTTCCTCAACAGGTAAGCCAAGTCTGGCAATAACCTCCTTGGGAATTTCCCACTCAACTATTTTATCATTCTTGGCATGGGCTACAACTACTGGCAGTTTTCTTTTCAGGATTCCATCCACAAATTTATGAACCTGTAGAAAAAAAATCTTGTTTGTTAATTAAGTCAAACACAAGAGGATTTTCCATCATAAGTTTTACAAAAAACATTATGGCACAACCAATTTGAAATGTAGGAATCGGAAAATAAAAAGCTCATTTTGATAAAAACTCTGTTCTGGCCTTAAAACTATTTCTGTGCTTGAGTTCACAAGTATGCAGATTAGAATAGAATTAGATTATATTGGCAAACTTTCATCATAAAATTAACTAAGGTACTGAAAACATGAACTGGATAAAGAGAAAAACAGTATGAAATTTGGTTAGTACAGTGACATATATCAAAAAATCTCTCGCATTTTCCAGAGGCGTAAATTTAGTTAGTTTTCTTTCTTTCGTCACCCACCACTCTCCTGTATATCTTAAAATCTAAACCCAATTCATTAGGAATCACACAAGGTAAGACAGAGAAGAGCAGAGTTAAGTTAGCTGGTGTTAGACAATTAGCATTATATTCAACTCATAACTCACATTGTGAAATTCTGGACTGGCTACAATGTGGTTAGATGCCACTAAATGTGTCCCTGCCGTCACCCCAGAGAACCCTGCATAACAATACCAAAAACAAGAGTACATAAGCAATCATCTTGGTTAGATTATTATATAACAATGATATCAGTGCTGACACCAGTGTTCTGTATCAGTCTGGGCAAGGTTTATGCCAGAAACAATGAAAGCAGCTATTTGTAGTTAAAGATAATATTTTGCAAACATGGGGAAGGCTTGGGCAATGCTGTTAGGAGCCTCAGAGTCTGGGCTTGCACTGACCTTGTGCTGCCACTGAATGATATTCAAATCACTACTTTGATTCATTTAATCCCTTGCAACTTTTGTGTCAACATTTCAATTACCAGCAGAGGCGGATCCAGTGGGAGTAGTGGGGAAGGGGTCTGGACCTCCCCCTTTGAAAATCATTTTCGGAAAATTGCATAGTAAAGAGTCCTCGAACCCCTGAGGGGATTGACATTTTGCATGTTGGAGCCCCCCCCTTTCCAAAATCCTGGATTCGCCCCTGTACCAGTATATATGGTTGTATGCAAAAAGTTGCAATAAATGATGGCAACTGTTTTGCAGTGAGGGTTTGACCACAGAATGTTGACCAACTGAAAGCATTTAGAAACGAAAACAGGAAAGTGAAGCACTGATCATGAAGTCAGCTATTAAGAGTTCTGTGCAAAATAAGCATATTCACTGGCCACGTCAAACTGCATCTTTAGTTACAGAAATTGCAGAATAGTCAAAGCAATGACAGTACATTGTATTTGATATTAAATCTTGAGAATAGATTTTATGTAAAACAGATTGCTTAAAATTAAGCATTACATTAATTTAAAGGCTTCTAGTGAAATCTTGAATGCTGGTCACATGTACAAATTTGAAGTCTTTCAAAATATGAATTCACATACCCAACTTTTCATATAACCAACTCATAAAGGGCAATGCGACTGGATACAGAAATCGTGCTCTGAGAACGTTGCTGACAGTCCTCACTCTCCAATGGGGACGTAGCATTCTGCAAAGAAATAAACACCTTCATAGATTTACATGGTATTTATCTGATATATGAATTGCTGAAACTTTGATTAAACTGTCTTTGGGTTCTCGTATTTTTTTCTCGCTTCAGTCAAATGTAGATATAGCATTTTGCAAGTAATGCATAGCTTTGTAGATATGGGGCTTTTCGGGGAATTCAAAACATAATTTGCTGAAACTATTGTTTAAATGTTCCTTTTATTCTTAATTTTTGCTTCTTGGAAATTAACAAAAGATATGCAAATGTTCAAAATGAAAAGCATCATATCATCTATTGTTTTGAAATTCATATTAGCCTGTTTTGGGGAAAATTCCGAACATGTTATGTTCATCCTTTTCCTTCATACTTACTTGTGAGGTGTGGCCCCAACTGGGCTTAGCAAACATGCGGAGTGAACATTTTGCCATTCAGCCATCACTTTGTAACCAAGCCAGGTGCCAGCGCTGTGGCACATCAACATATCTATCCTACAAACCAAGGAATCAAACAGTTAATATAAAGTCTCTGAAATAATTATTTAAATTTGTGTTGTACATGTATATTAAATACCTTCAAGATGCTATTTTTTGGCATTTCAAAATAATCAAAGCCTTCGAGGGTTCACCCTGTCTCACAATGAGACATTGATGTGACAATTACATCACAATGTCAGTGGTGTCACCTTGGGCAAGTGACTTCACTCGTAACTGCCAGATGAAACTGGGTAATGATCCTCCATCAGGAGTGTTGTTAACCCAGTCTTCGCAAATGATTTTTGTCACCCACAGGACATTCGGTCCTGCATGTTGGAAGATTGTGTCTGACCGGTAAGCAATTCCCAGGACGGAATATGGATACAGCAGTAAACTTCTCAGTACAGACATATATAGGGCCTAGTCTGTCTCCCATACCCTAGATCATTAGAATTTTCCCTTGTGATTATTTTATCAAAATAGTGGTGAATAATTAAAGTCTGTTCATAAATATCAGCACGTATGTCATAATTTACTTGACCCAGAGCTCTGGACATTCGGTCCTACATATATAGAAACATCCTGGCGGACCGGAGACAGTTTTACCGAAAACAAAACTTTACACCCCCCCCCTTTCAGGGGTGGCGCCAGGAATTCCCCGATGTGGGGGCTGAGGTCCCTGACAAGGGGTCTGAAATCCCTGACAAATACACACATTTTCAAATAACACAATAAAATGCACACATTTACTCCGAAATCTTCCCCGAAGAATTGCTATATGTTTCGCTGATGCCACCCCTGACCCCCTTTAACTCAAAATCCTGTATCCGTCCATGATATCACTAATATTTTACTGGTAATTAAAATAGCCAGTAACATTAATGAGAATAGCTGATAAAAATAACTGGTATCTTGCATGATGATCATGATTTGCATTAATTGGCCAGATGAGAAAAAATAGAAACAGTTTCTGATGTTTGAATTTTACATGATTTTCAACAAATGCGTACCTATCAATGCCCATTTCATCAAGAAGAATCTTCAGGAAAGAAGCCTGTCCTGTTGTTGAAAAGTCTACATGATTAAGCTGCCACGGTTCAAATAAACTTCCTTCAAATCCTGTCAAAAAGATGTGATACACATTAATTATAAAATAATTGAATGAAAAGCTGAATGATAAACAAAACCTCTTAAATGATTATCATATACTAAGTTCAAGCATTTTATGTGAAAATTGGGCAGACACTTGTTTAGTGCATGATGAATTGCATAAGAACATGGCTTAAATCTCAATTAGCTCATCAGAACAAGAAATTATACGCACATATATTATTTTACAACTTTCCACTGGTTACTTTAAAGCTCACATTGAAATTACTCACATTCATAATCAAAGAAAAGATAATTACAAATTATTTTGCAATACTAAATTTTCAATCCCCTGAATCCCTTCTTTCTTTATAAATAAACTTTTAGCAAAAGCATAAATTTACCTGCAAAGGTAGGTGCCACAAATCTAACTCCTCTCTCACTCAGCCTGGTTATCAACGGTTCAAAGTCCTCTCCTTTACCGGGTATCCCATGCACGCCAACAACAACAGGCTTGTCACTAGCACAGTGGTCCGTATCAATCACAGTCACTGTTGTAGTGATGTCACTTTTTCCATCCAGTACACTCTTCTGTGTCACCTCAAAGTTCCTCTGCCATGTTGACAAGGGAGATAAATGATGTCCATTAGTTCTCCCCCCTTGTTGGATGAGTAATGTTTGTCCAGACCGTGTGTTTTGGAAAACTTGGGAAAACTGTGCTGCAGTCCGAACTGCTGGGGAACACTTTTGTAACATGATGTCATTCAAAATGTACACTGAACATGAACTTGTGACTATTTCAAGATACCTTAAGCTTGAAGTTCATCTGAAAAAGAGAGAGAGTCAATAAAATGGTCAAACTGAAAAAGCAAAATTCCAAAAACCTATGTTTTCAAATGATGGTTTTGAAGACAGAAGACGAAGGATGCCAGACATCCCCAGTATTGGAATGAGTGGCTAAAGCGATCAATAAAGCTAAATATAAAACTTTTTAAAAATAACTTATGCAAATCATTGCCAAAAGGTTGTAGGAAATATTGTCTGACTTAATATGCTTTAGTATTGGCCTCTCCATACAAATAAAATATACTGACAAAAGAAATTTCAATTTCAGAGCTTAATTTTAATTGAACTACACTGCCGGGCAAAAGAAAGTTTTAAGAAACAATACCAAATGATTTCAGTTATTTTGCCTTACGTCTTTATGTCATAGATGATCAAAAGGATGCTTCGATTTCAACGAGTGTAATTTGATTGACATCATAATAATATTATATCGTTGATCAGGCCTACCAAAGAAACGGAATACAAGTTAGCAAAACGGAATGTATATGCTTGCAATTGGAATAAAAGTTAGCTATATCGGACGAAAAATCCTCGATAATATCCAACGTAGGTAATTTTGAATTTTTAGTCTCTCAAAATCTTGGTGTCATTTCTTTTGCCCGGCAGTTGTTTGAGTAGTTGTTTTTGACACCCCGCCACTAGTTGGCACCACTTACAAGAAACGAGCATGGACATAGATCTATTCCTAGTTTTTTTAATTGCAGAATCAGTTTTAGGAGATTTTTTTCTGTTAGATATATGTGAATCTATAGATCTATGTGTACATACATGTAGGGCCTACGATATCCACATCTAAACAAACAAAATCAACGCAAACTACTTTCTCAGAAGTTTGATGAAAAGAAAGATACATGTAGACTCTATAAGTAGACACTACAGCGTACACTTGATGTATGGCCTCCATCACTTAAAGTTGGATATATTTGGTCAAATTCAATGTATTCTTTTCGTAAAAATAACTTTGGGACCGATTAATATACATACAAATATGTACATACCACGCTTGATGCATAAAAGATCAATCTGTGTTTTAATATTTATAAGTGTTCGCAAACTGTACAGTAGGCCTACCTAGATCTACTAGGGGAAAAAAAGGTTTCATCAGGTTCTTAGGGGCAAAGTTCACTTCTAACTTCGGATTACCTTGACTCAAGCCGTGACATTATCATTTGTGTTCTGAAGTATTTTACAAATTATGAAGGGCGTGTAGGCCTACATAGATGGGCGGGTTGTAATGCATGTTAACTGTCAAACGTAAAAACGTGAGATAGATCTAGACTAGACTAGTCGAAGGAGTTCGATCTCTAAACATTTCTAAACATCGCGTTTTCATAATATTCATGTCAATCGTTCACAAATCTGTGACTTATACTTACATTTATCAAAACCTTCAGCCTTCTCGAAAGATTTCGTTTTACTTTCTTAAATTCTTAACTATCGGGACTAGTCCATAAGCGAGCATTCCGAAAAGTAAACATCACTCATGCAGACGATCGGGTTGAATATAAAATTCGCACTGTCCTTTTCTCTCAACAAGGCATTATAGGCGTCGCTTACGCCAGCAGAGCAAGCGTAGCGTTGTGCTGAGCTTGATCGGGTATTTAAAAAGTATCACGCGGGAGACGCAAATAGGGAAACGAATATGGAAACTTCATATTTTCTTGTTGAATACACAGATGAACACGTAAGATTTTTACTTGTTTCAGGCCATACAATTTTCGTGTGGGATTTGTTCATTTCCACGAAGACAACACAGGCGCTCGGAATGATTTCAGTTCTAGTAGAGAGCTTGACAACAATGGAACTACTGGCGTGCACTACTGTACTGAAATGACTATGTGTACAGTACATATTTTACGGCAGCTTCTTTGGTTCTTCGGGTGTGCTTGTAAAAAATCGAACACTTCCTGGCGCCATCCCTGATAATCTAGACTGTGGAATTTTGTTAATATTATATTTAAAGCCTTAAGCCAGTCTACTAAAGCAAGTCTAGCTAGTTTCTATTCCACATATGAAACTGTGCATTGTATGAGCCACGCTCTTGAAGGAATAAAAATTAAATATAATAAAATAATTAAAATATTTCATTGGCTATTTTTAAGTCTACTTATAATCTCATGAGTCTGGTTTAAAACGATCAGTTATTGAACGTCCAACAGATATAATCAGTTTAAGCAAGGTACCATTTACTTCTAGCTGGGCGTTAGTTTTTCAGTTTTACTAGGTAAACTGGTGAGGAGTTAAACACTCATATTTGCATCACAAATGTTACATCCAGGCCTGGATCCGAGGTGTGCCAATTGTTAGGGGTTAAACGGTACAGAGAGCTCAGACACCACGGTACGGCACGGTATACACGGTACATCACCTTCGGTTCAGTACGTTTCGGTTCAATACATTGTACTGTATTAAACAAAATTAACAAAGGTTTTGCAATCAACATTTTAATAAATAAAAAGAAACTCAACACTCCATTTAAATGTCCACTTGGATCTGAAGGTTCTTTTTCAGAAAGGCCAGTTTCTCAACATTTTCAGGTGAGACTTGCTCTCTGATGTGTGACTTATTTTGGGTACGAAAACCGAAAAATACCGTGTCAAATTAAAAAACCGAAATACCGAACCGAAACCAAAAATACCGCGATATTCTACTAATACCGCGGTATACCGTTTCACCCCTACTACTTGTCTCATCGTTTTAATTGTGCAAATAATTATGCGTTCATATTCGTCTCCTCGAGCATATTCGCGCTTGTAATACATGTGGTAGATTATCCACAGGGCAGGTGAGCGTTTAGTCACGGGTCTCACGAATTAGACGTGCGTCCACCTTCCTTATTTCTCAAAAGTAAATGAATTCGTCTTCCGCCTACCGGACGATATTGCGATTTCACTGGTCCTTTAAATTGTTCTCGCTACATTAGCCCCAACACTAAATTGTGAACACTCGTCAAATGAGCTGATCGACATTGCACCATTTTGCATGTTGATTTTGTAAAAATCTTCAGGCGAGTAT
>JAUELE010238400.1:0-11561 GCA_031471655.1 Diodora aspera
GTTTGAATTGAATCACGATGAGTTCTTAAACGAGATTGAACACTTTTTTATGATGTAGTAGCAGCAATAGTAGTAGCAGTGGCAGTAGCAGTAGTCAGAAGTATATTGCCCGAGATTACCACAACACAAACAAATGTATTTCAGTGGGTGTAGTCAACAGTATATCCAATTGTTTTATTACCCGAGAGAAACCACGGTACAAACAATTGTATTTCCGTGGGTGTAGTCACAAGAGAGATGAAGAATAATTGAGAACTGATTTTTTTTTGGTAAGATGTTTGGCGAAGGCTTATGGAAAATTGGTATATTTTGCTTTCTTCAGAATATCAACAAGGAACTTCTCCAAAACCGATTTACAGAAACATTATCGGTTGGGTGAGGTTGAACGTAAGTACATGTATAATAATTATTCTTCATGTTCGGTCGAACAGGGAACACATTTCGGTACAATACCTTAAACGGAAGTTAATTATGTAACAAGATGTAAATGAAAAATGATATAAAAGTTTGGGGGCTCTGTAAGTTATATTTAGGACTTTTTCAGAGAAAACATTAATCTCTTCCGTTAATCCACTTACCCTCACTCTGACTAAAGATTATTTATTTTTCACATCGAAGTACATATTTTTTATTTACCAAGAATAAGACGTTTCAACATTTTTAAAATCAGAAATGAAAAATACACATTTAACTCATTATTGAGAGGTGAGACCCACACAGACACACTTATGTCAGGTTTTGGGTCTTTTTATCGAGATGATTCATAATTCTTTACATTGTATTTCAATTTCGGTACAGTTTGGCACCAATGGCATAGTAAGAATCGACGGGCGAGGTGTAACAATAAAGTTCAGTGTATCACCGTGTCATTGAACTGGCCCTCCGACAGTCGTTTCAAAGAAGTACCACTCCGACAAGATTCGCTTTTTCCCATCGTAGAAGACCCGAACACATAATTCTTTTAAAATTCTTTCTATTTTCAAAAACAAACGATCCATTGCGATTCAATACAGAGTATTTCTTCATATGAGAAAACTGCAAGCGGAATACTTTGAACTAAAACGTGTGTGAATATAGTTCGATCGCTGATGTGCCAGGGATGCGAGGCGCAGTGTTTCAAGTACCTCAGTCGGCAGCGGTCTTCAGGCGAGGGGGTCAAGTATCTCGTTTCCATAGTAACTGGAAATTTGGTGAACTCACAGTATTCAAAAGAAGTTGTCTTCAAGTACACAAGCTGGCTGCTTCGGAAGCTCGAGAAAACAAAGACAACACGATTCTTGTATTTTGTCTGCGTTCTACATCAAGCCGAACCTTGGAAATGGAACGGCATAAAATCTCTTTCTTTTTTTTCAGGAATCAATTCGAAATTATCAATAATTGTTGTTCCTTTCGTCCTGTTTTCTCCTAATGAATATTATTCATCTAATAGTGGCCATTACAACTACTTACCAAAACGAAGAAGCGATGCAAAGCGCCGGCAAGTCCACTCTGGATCTGAACTCGTTGGCCTGACCACTCCGCGTCTGTTGTGCCGCATCACTCAGACGTGGTTTCCGTGGATTTCCTGCAAGTCTGTTGTGACGAGAAGTAGCCAAGACCAACACAAGACATGTACAGTCCTCTCTTCTTCCGACTTTCGAAAAAGCCTTATAAAAAAACCGCGTGTTCTTGAGAGTACTTTTCATAATCCTTTGTCCACCATAGATCCCAAAATGTGCGAAATGTGAATAATGATGATAACAACCTTGATTTTAAAATTGTTGTCTGTTTTGAGATATGTTAATTATTTCGTTAAGTATTGAAATTAACTTGATTTTTGCTTTCAAGGAGATTTTTGGGGTTGGAAGTATGTTCATTTGAGAAAGCCAACAACTTAGTGCAACGTTTCTATCTGGACATGAAGTGAACCTTCATACAACAACGAGCAAAACCGAAGTTCTTCTTTGTTCGTAATACTTGGAGTCGCTAAACGATTTAATAATTCATTTAAAAGGGTTGATGAGAATTAGGATATGTTTTGACGTAGCGATTTACCACCGCATTTAAAGAAATATATTTGCGTTTTAATTTAATATTTTAGGGACATTTTGCCTGTAAAGTAGAGTTTATTTATGACAAAAGCCTTATCATAATTGTCGCTCATTGTACACGTGTTAATCAGTCTTAACGTCAAACAAACCATTCCAAAATATTTATTGTATTCGAAAAGCCTAAAAAGTGAAAAGTGAGTAGCAGTTCATACATGAACAGAGGTTCACAAAATCAGGTTAAATCAAAAGTGTGATTACTAGAATTAGTGTAACGACTAGAATTATCAATGTAATATGCTACTTCACAAACCAAGGTTGGTTCCTGAACCGAGATTCACAAAATCAGCTTAGATACGTGTTCCCTAGCGGGACAAATGTTTGGAGCATTTTGTGTAAATAAATAACATGTACTGTAGATTAGACATTATAAATGTGTTTGCGTCAATAAATAACGTGGTAACCCCCTAATACTGACAGATTGAAAAGGATTCAGTTTGCATTTTTAAATAGACTCCTTGCAGTATCATCACAAACGATTCCTCGCATCCTGCCTAAAACATTACTCGTCGCTGCATGGAGAATACTAGATAGCTGATCTGTGTATACTGATGCCCAAAAAAAACAATACAGAGATAAATTATTCTAACGTTTGTCAACTCCTGTTTTTGTGGCAATGTTCTTAAAAAATCTTACTTGCATAGAGTTCCATTTGGTTTCCGTTGTGCCGAAACACTCTCTTGAATACGTATAATGTGAAATTGCCAACATTTATATTTTTTTCTTGTGTCGTCTCCGAGAGTCTTAGTATAGTTTCTTTTGGAAGTCGGTATATTATGCTGCTTCGCATGCTAACAAAATGGGTATTTTGATCTCCAACATAAATGAGCGATTTTCAAAATGAATTTTAACTTCGGGTTTAAGTCAATTTAGGTGGTCAGGTTTTTGGTCACAGATGCAATACAATATGTTTGACAGAAGTTCAAATTATTACCATATCTCGTGCACTTAAACAATTAGCGTTTTAAGAGTAAACACTTCATTCTGAACCGAGTGTATATAAATCCGTGTTGTCAAGTAGCGTTTAGCGTCGGAATACCAGGTGTCCGTATGTCTCACCTTGATTCACCTGTGCAGGAAAATCAGGTGAAAACACACCTTGTTGGAACCGAGGTGTAACATAATACATGGCCATATGCTGCTTCTGCTATTGAGAATAGTTATCGATGAAGTTTTCAAGCAGCATTAGGGACGATTAACCTGATTTTTACCTGATCTCACTGACATATTTTCTGCCTTTCACTGGAGAGCTTCATTGTCTTTTAGATATGTTTGATTTGAGCTTGAGAAACATGGACAGTTTGTTATTTGTCTGTGTGTATTTTAAACGTAGTTGAAGAGGAAAATTACGTTTTAAAGGAAATGAATTCTTGAGTTAGATCTAGGCTGTTCGTTTTCAGTTAATTGATTATTAATTCGCTTGGGAATGAGATGTATTTTTTTATTTTAAGGATATTGAACATTAAAATGGATTGTCGTGAAGCGTGTAATTTACCATTGTAAAGTTTATCATTGTCAGTTCCGACACTGAAAGAAATATTTCTTCAAATAAGTAAAAAGTACTTGTAAGTATTACTTTTGATTGGCGATTTCCTTAAGATTATTGAAAAAATAAATAATTACTCAAAAATTATCGAACATTATTGAAATAGTGACAAAGATTTTTACCAGCTTACAGCGAATATTTTATTTATATTAAGTTACATTAAGTAATACATTTTTTTCAGTGGGTGTACCAGTTGAATACATTCGTTTATCTACCTTAACTGCTTATTCAAATTTAATTAATTTGATTAATGTACAAATAATTAATAGCCACGGCATTCAAATCTCTCAGCAACAAATGGTCCATCATGAGGCAATCGTTGCGCTATGGCTGAAATAGTGCCCATAGCATGTTAAACATTTCACTCACTCACACTGGGGTACCCCTGGGGATAAGTGAAGGTGTGTGCAGGGGGAGACACACCTTACTCCTAATTTGTAGTTATTTTCAAATTCATATTTATCCATGGAATGTATTTACACCAGTGCAACTTCCAAATAGGTAGATGGTTGGTAATGTAGAGAGTCAAGGGGCACATGGTTGACTGAAGTTTGGGAAACATCGATCAGAGCCCTGATAGTATTGGTGATGTTCTTGTATTACAAACCAAGATATTTAGAGTATGATGCATTACACCCATGACTCCGAGACCTTTACATAATTGACAACGTAATGGAAAATGTTTGAATCCTTCGTGCTTAAAGGGCTGATGTAATGCGTTTAATGTATGTTTTGATGGCTAGTCATATACTACACAAAAGAAGTTAAGGGTCAAACCCGATATAAGCATACTCCGATATAATTGATTTTGTTGGTATGAGCACATTGTTAGAAGGTATGTGTTCATGCAATATTGTTACCACAGGTGAAAATTTAATGCTGAAGGTTACTGAAATTTAAGAAAACCAGCTTCAGGGGAAATGTTCCTCAAAATCTGAAATTTATGATGTATCGGCACATTTGCACTGTTCATGGTTGCGTATGACGTATGCCAATATGTTACCATGTGGATTATGGATGCACTGGTCATTGTTAATAAAACACTGTTCTCACTATGTCTGACTCTAAACTGCTTTTGAGTAGTTTATAATACTGTGGTTTTAGATGCCTAATTAATATCTTTCTCGTGTGGTTCCTTTCCCCGACAGGTAACGCTCATTTTGCTGTCTTTTATTCTCGTGACGATTCTAGCTCGTTTCTGGTCACTTTTTTTCTAATTTCACTGGGGATGGAGGAAGGATTTTATTTTTATCTTGCATATTTTATCCGAGTGGTTATTTATTGAACAATAAGTCATTCAGCAGGGCCTTTTCTACTTCTTTGAAGCCAAACCGTGTCACTGACATCATAACAATTAAACAATTTAAATATAAAAAAGCAGGGACGGCAGATATTTTAGGTGATGAGAAACCTTTTTTTATTTTATTATTAACGTGGCCTTATTTCGAATGAGTTGAATTGTATCACCAGATAAGTCTTATTTCTACCACCTCGTGGGGTATCCGGGAACTGACGTGGTATCACTTAGACAGAACAGGGCCTCAGTAATCCAATGCTTGTCTTACAAGGCGACTAAAATGGGGATCTTTTGCTTTCACTTTCGTTTCTATCAATCCCTTTTCACTCGATGTGCACCTTGTCCATCACGTTGCGTTATGGCTGAAATATTGCCCTTGCAACGTAACACATCATTTCAACTGCAATTGTAAAACACACACAGAAAAATAACTTCCAAATGACGTTCACGAGAGAAATCAAAATATGAATATGCCATAGCTGGTCTCTAAAAATGAACGGCGAATTGGCATGGTTGTGATGCGCGAATTTGATGTTAAAAGATTCCACCAAACGATGACGGAACAGCTTGAATGTACATGTACTTGTAAGGAATTGTTAATGTAGTTGCAAACAGACCTCTTTCTGGATGTAATGTGATTTTATAAATATTTAACGTGACTTGACAGTCATTCATATCATATCATAAGTGTCATACCACAGGCATCGCCAGGCTGAAAGAGGTTGGTTGACTTTGTAGTGGCGTTCCACAATCTAGTCTTGTGTCCACTTTCACCAGTGCAGGAGGAAAGCCTGCATCATCACTGGGAAGATGGATGATTTTGATGTGGGTGAAATTTCAGAGAAAATGTATGTATTTTATTGCATTTGATCATCTTTAGACGCCCTTGTTGGGGGTTTCAGACCTGTCAGGGACCTCAGATACCAGAGGGTGGCACCAGAAACTCTAACAATATGTCCAATGACAGGACGACACTCCACAAGTGATGCAGAGATATAAAATCCTGTTTCACGCACAAACCAACCCAGTTACTGAAGAAAATACAAGATTTCAAAATTTCCCTGACTTCTAAATATTTTCACTGAGGAATATATGAGTGAATGATTTGGTGTTTTCAGTAATCTTTCAGCCTCATCACCTCAGTGTCAGTGTCGGTGAAAGAGAAGTGCCCAGGCAGGATTCGAACCACAACCGCTAAGGCTGGCATATTGCTGGGTCGACATGCTAACCACTATGCCATCCAGGCCCCTGCAGCTGAGAGTGAGTGAGTGAGTGAAATTTATTTTTACATTGCTGGGGGCAATATTTCAGCCATAGCGCAATGTGATGTGCAAGAGGCACATCAGGAAAAAGGGACAACACAGGATCGATAATAAGAAAGAGAAAGCACAAGATCCTCATTTTAGACGGCTCTTATGGCAATCATGAGGATACTGGGACCCTATTCTTTCTGGTGTTAGAGCAACACCCCCCGGGAACCCCACTGGGTAGATACCCGGTTAGAGACAGATGCCGAGAGACAGAGAAAGAGAGAAAGAGAGAAAGAGGGAGATGCCAAGAGAGAAAGAGATTTGGATTTAACAAGGCATTTGGTCATCTTTCAGACATGATACCACATTCAACCATTCTATCTTGAGGCTAAATGAAAGGTCATTGAGTGAGAATCAAACCCATAACCTGCAAGTCTGGCAAATCACTAACCACTAACGCTAACCACTGCACCATCCTCCGTGGCAAATAAAACAGTAACCACAGCTTCAGCAGTATTTCAGCTATATAATCACGATGATGAAACTGAATTTGGTCAGATGAAAAAGGTGATCAGTAATTAACAATGATGGTGTTCAAAGCCATGGATAGCTGGGCAGGCTATCGCAACAATATCCTCGTACATGACCTGGAAAATATTCACCAACTTAACGAAGCTGTTTAAAGCAGAATTAATAGTGACATACCTTTTGGCGTTGTACTTGTTCTGTGCATACTTGGCTGCAATAGCTACGTTGTTGAATATACAGAAGCCCATCATGGAGTCGGACTCTGCATGGTGGCCAGGAGGTCTGAAAACAAAGTTGGAAACTAAATAACAAAGCACTTTCATACGGATTGACAGTTTCTACACTTACAACTGGCAACATTTTGGAGAAGATCCTCACACCATCATCAGGCACATCTCATGAGGTAACTGAAATGTCAGGCACATCTATATCCAATGAGATACTTGCAATGTCAGGCACATCTGTATCTCATGAGGTAACTGAGATGTGTTCTGGCAAGGATATGCTTCCTGTCTTATCCACTGAGAAGGTTTAGAGTGTTGGTGGTATGCACAACGGTGGTGTAGGGATCTAAACTGTCATCAATCCATTCCAAAATACTGTTATTTATAGACAACTTCAAATGATGCAATTCCGGAAAGACTGAAAAACAATGTCAGTGTTTGGAACTTCAAAAAAATCTGTTGCCTGACTGTAGTGCTAGCAAAATACAAAAACGTTATCTGCCTTACCCAAAAGTTACCTACCCCCATTGATTTTAGATTGAGAAGGAAATAATGCAATGTAGTATTTGCAGAAAGTTTCTGAAGGTGTTCTGTTGAAAATAAATCCAAATGAGTCACTTTTACAGGTGCAGTGTTTAAGTCTAGTTCAACATGATGTATGAGTGTGTATGAGTGATTTTGTGTTTTACGTGGTTTTCAGCAATCTTTCAGCCACATCATGACGGTCTCACCAATATCACGTTGGTGTCAGGGCTCCTGTTTCTCGAGGCCGCAAAAGAGGTGCCTGGGTGGGACTCGAACTGCAACAGCCAAGGCTGGCAGATTGCTGGGCGACACACTACCCACTGCATTATCTCGCGTCCACACATGATGTATGAGAGAAAGCACCTCATTATTGCTTGGAAGATAACTGAAAGTAACTGAAAATCACTCTATTGCCTTTTATTAGCTCATGATGTTACTGTGAAACTATTCTTATTCAATGATGGTAGGAGCATAATGTCATCCTAATTTAAAGTCGTGCATATATCTATAGGCCACAACAACTAACCTGATTAAAGCTACTCCACTCTCAGCCTGAAAAAAATATTATTAATTAAACAAAATCATTTTATTCCAAAAAAAGACTGAACTGAATCTTCAAACAAATTAAAGAGCATAGATCATATTGATTTGAGAGCAAACAGCTTTGAATTTTAATCTTCTCTTGCAAACTGCAATAACAATAGCATTGTGTGGCGAGTTGCTCCCCCAATTGCAAGTCAAAAATGCTCACGATTTTAACAACAGCCGAGTGAATTTTTTGTGTGTGGCTTTTCTGTCTTACTTGGGGCTAATTGGACCCTGAAGTTTGGGAGTGGGGGTTGTGACCTTCCACGAAAAAAGAAAATGTTGTCAAGAATCTTCGAAGTTGTTGCCAAATTCTGAAAAATGTTCCCCCGAATTGGGGAGGGGGGGGAGATGGAGCCTGCTCCTGGCCGATACGCCTATGGCCCTGCACCTCCTGAAATCTGTCGGGTATTGTGTAAGAAAGGCAAGAAGGTCACTGCTCCCTCAAGTACGAAAGTGTCCATGTACCTATGCAAAGCACCCCTCATTATTGTATTGTCATAAAGGATATAAACTCACCTCCCTGTTCATGACAACATCCACAGCGCTCAGCAGGCTTCCCACTGCATGACAGGCAGCATCGTATGTGCCCTGGAAACAAAACCAGTTTAAGAACATCTCTCAAAACTTTTAAACGCTGTGCTCTGTTCTTATATTTATCTCACATATCAAAAGTAACTGGAAGTGAGTGAGTGACTCTGGATTAACGTGACTTTCGGTAATGTTTCAACCATATCATCACGGTGGTTCTAGAGGGCTCCCATCACCAGGCAACACGACAGCGACCCGGGCGGGATTCAAACTCGGAACCTTTCGATTGCTAGTCCAATGCAGTAACCACTGGGCCAACCCCGCACCCTAAAAGCAACTGGAATGGCAGTTGCTAAAGCTCAAAATTGCCAGAAATTAATACAAAGTATCTACAGGTAAATGTTTATATCTCATTGCAATCTTTCAGCCAAAAGGCAACTTACTATTCACGATAAACTCGGATCCATGAAAAGAATTAGAGACAACAGATCAATATTTTCCCTATCCTCTACAATGAGCATGAAGATACTGGTGCACTATTTTTTCTAGGTGACACTGTTATTCTGCCGAGGAATCAGGCACATCAAAGTACAAGGAATGAAAAAATGGTCATCTTCCATCAAGTTTATTTTTACGTATCCAGCACTGCTCATCTCAGACCTGTTAGTTACTGCAGGAGCAAAGCTCACATAAACAGTGGAAAGCTTGATTCCTATGTCGTCCATCTATCTAATGATGGTACTTTAACATGTTCTTTCCAGCACTGCTGATCTCAGTTCACTACAGGAGGCACGTCCTCATCACCAGTGGGGAGTTGATGGGGTGAAACCTGCAAGCTACGGCTGGTACTGATCAGACAACTCACAAGATCATAGAGTTCGTACAACACTGAGACAACCATTCCCCAGACACTCCAGGACTTTTCCAGGCCTGATTCCAAGATGTTCAATATGTATACATCACCTATATAATGTTTACCAGACTTAGGATAATTTATTCAGTATTCATTCTAGTTTACCTCAAATACATAATTTTTTCTTCATCTATTTTTTTAAAGATGTTAAATTTCCAGAACTTTCCAGGTCTTTTTCTCTATCTTCCAGAATTTCCAGGATATTTTTTCAGAATTTCCAATTTCCAGGCCTCTTCATAGACTTTGTACGAACCCCAAGATCATCATGCAAAATTGGCTGATGTCGAGCTATCGATGAAGAGATTCACACCTAGTACACGTACCTCAGATGTGTGAATAGATGCTTTACCAATTGAGCTATCCTATTACCCCAAACCAATCCTGGTATGTTTTCGCTCCAACATATCGAAACCAGGATTTGAGGAAAGGCCACTGACAACTGTGTCCCATGACTGGATGTTTACCTACTCTGCACACTATTTCAGCCAATCAGAGATCTGCTTTTTGCTTCTTAGCCAATCAGAGATCTGCTTCTTGCTTCTTAGCCAATCATATCTCTGCTTCTTGAAATTGAAAGCTGTGCAATCAGAGACCTTTATGAAGCTCTCTGATTGCATGTAAGTCAAAGCCACTATGAAGGTCAAATATGACTGGATAGTTTCCAGCTGGCAATGGAAAAAGGGAAGTAATCAGATTGCCTCTTGAACTAAGACTGGTCTGGGAGGAAGCTGTCAACGGCCATTTACAAGACTGATTCAGGTGTCAATGTGTATGATCAAAAATGAACCAGAAATTGTCGAATGATCTAACATTTAACGAGATATAAATAATCAGTTACACTGTCAGACAGGTTTCATGTCAGAGATGAACAAGAAACTCAGTAGAGATTAGATCCTTACTGTTGAGAGGTATATCGACTTGAAGAGTGTCTGGAATTTGGCCAGAGTATCCTCTTGCATAATACTACATTTCTTGACTTTCTTCAAAAGATCTTCTCTGAAACAAGATACCACAATCCAATAGCGTGACTGCATAGATCTCAAGGGAGTACAGTTGTATATCAATACTCAAGTAAATCAAAGTGACCTAAATTTGAAAAATGTTTGAGAACATTGTCAATGATGGAACAATTTTTTTTGTATATCAATACTCAAGTAGGTCAAAGTGAGATTTGAGAAAAGATTGAGAACTTAATTAGTGATTAAATAATTGTTTTTATAAAGAGACTGAAAATATAATGTTTGATGTATTCAGTAGGAATATGAAATCTGAAGGTTGTACCTACCTATGCACCAACAGTAATTCTTCTTCTGTCGCTGCACGACCCTATTGAAATAGAGAAAACACAGTACTCGTATCTTCATACATAAAGTTTTTTATTAACTTTTTTGGGGGGCTAAGAAACCTACAGAGTACCAAGTATTAGGCCAACACGTTAATTATAACCACTACACCATTCCTAAAACTGCAAGCTATTTTTTGTTTTGAAATTTTTGATTAGCAGTTTTTACACCTCTTTAGGTCAATGATTAGCATTTGACCCAAATTGATCATCATTTGTGAGCATCTGATGATCAAACAACTGGGGGTGAGTGAAATCGATTTTTACCTTGCAGGGGGTAATATTTCAGCACATCAGGAAAAGGGACAACACAGGATCGATAGTAAGAAAGAGAAAGCAAAAGGTCCTCGTTTTAGACAGCAAGCATGAAGCTACTGGGGTCCTCTTCTTTCTGGTGTTAGAGTGACACCCCCCAAAACCCATGGGGTGAGCAAACAACTGAAAATGGCTAGCAAACTGTTATGCAAACCCACACAAAATACCTGAGTTGAGTTTTACACATACATTTCAGCCACAGCATACTTTATGTGGAAACATTTCAAACTGAGATCAACAAACTTACAATAAGCACATAAATGACAACAAACATTGAGTTACTGACGCCCATTTCAAGTGAGTGTCACTCTTATGAAAGTGAGTGAATGAGTGAAATGGATTTTTTACATTGCAGGGGGCAATATTTCAGCCATAGCGCAATGTGAAGTACAAGAGGCACATCAGGAAAAGGGACAAC
>JAUELE010238411.1:0-11561 GCA_031471655.1 Diodora aspera
CACCACCACCACCTCAAGGATTTGTGTATTTGGCTAAGCAAATGTTCGTCTCTTACGTCTTTAGACCTCTGTCAAGGATCTCAACCTCTCCTACACCCCCACCCCGCCCCCAATCGGCGAATTTCTGGTACTACTGCTGATGGTGTGTAATTTCGTGATTCTACTGGATGTAAAAACTTCCTGGAAAATATTTGATTTCAAATTTAAAAGCATAGAAGTCTGAAACATTCCATATTTGTCTTTACTACGGACAGAATCTGTTAAAGTCTTGCGTCAACAAAACCTTGAGCTGCATACGCCATTGCCACTTCCTCGCAGGCAACTACGCCACTACGTTAAACCCAGGGTAGCATCTGTAAACGTGAACAGACATATCCAAGCTACATCTGAACTACTTGAGACTTGGACAACCACAGTAAAAGACAGGTCAAATGTTTGCAAGCCTCTGGGTCATTAATTCCCCCCGAGTTAAGATTATTTGTATGTGAAATGTAGCGTCTTGTCGCTGATTTCTGGCACTGTTTGACGGAGATAAACATTTACATTGCTTTTGTAGAGCCCCGGGGAGGGAACTATAGAGTGATGGTCAGGACCCTAAAGGAAAGTATGTGAATCTGGAATCAATGAAAGGTTTTCGTCCACGTGCATCTGCTCGACATTTTCAAAAGGTTTGGCCAAGGTGAAAACTTGTCAGCTACGCCTTTTGTCAAAGTCTTCAAGACTGATTTCAATGCACAACTAAACTGAACGAAAATATGCATTATACTTGCACTCATGTAAATAATAAGCATTGAGATGTAACTATCACACTGGTATTTGACATGTTCGTATTAGTATTTGATATTAGAGATCCATAGTTTGGGGTTTTTAAGGTTTTGAAATGGACATTTGATGCATCATTGGTTGTGTTCAGAGGATAATAGTATTGTGGAGTTAGAGATAAGAGTATCTAATACGTGAAGATATTGGTATGTGGTACAACATAATTTGTTGCATTTGGGATTACATTTCCTTGAAAAGTAGCTATTCAAGGAAATTTAATCCCAACTAGAACAAATTATGTTGTATTTTATCATTTCCTTAACTGTCATTGAATATTTCACTATGTGGTAGTTGGGGAATTCGTATTTGCTATACATGAATACTGGTACTTGATGTTTAGGGACAGTGATATGTGTATATACAGTATGTTTAGAAATACCGGTATTTTATATTTTACAATTCTGGTAATGGTATTGATGCAACATTCTTTGAAGGTATTGATATTTGCTGTTTGTGAGGTACCTAGGTTAATATGGATGCGTTTAATCGTGCCTCAAGGCAGGAAAACCCTTAATTGTATCTGGTATAATTGTTTCCAAACATATTTTCATTATAAACAACTTAATCTACATGATGAAATACGGGTTGCGGGCACTGTGCAAAGCTGATGACAGAAGTTACTCAGTATGAAAGTAAGTTATCAGTGTAATAGATACCATCACGTACCTACACAAGTGGATATTCAAATGTGCATGTCCCGTTTAGCTCTCAAGAGCTTTAAAATCGTATATGATACATCAGCCTTTGTGAAGCATGGTAAATATTTGCTAGCTGAGTTGGTCTCCTGCAACATCGAACCCGGGTGGTAGTTGGGTTATCGGTTTGCGTTGTAAAGCTCCCAGGTCATTAAGGGTTAGACCTGTCTCACACTGATACACTGACAATGTCGGTTGTGTAACTTTGGGCAAGTGGTTTTGCTGGAAAATTGCTTCAATTCACCCAGCTGAAATTTGGTACCTGGTCGGAAAGTGATGGTAATGTAAAAGTTAACCTTCTTGGGCCTAACGGGCAGCTATCGATGTATACTTTCTGGAGAGTTGAGACATGCTGTGGATTGTACATTGTTCCAATGGCCCGGTAATTATGTGAAGCGCTTTGAGCAAGTGCCTTGTTCTTAGGGTTTAACGCGATGAAAGGTGCTCTATTGTCAATACATTCAGCTGCAGAGCGTGAAAGATATTTATTAAAGTTGGCATTGGCGCCGGAAGAAGGGGGCCGGGTGGGGCTACCATTCTTCACTGGGAGGAAAAAGGGTTGGGGTGATTTGGGGGGGGGGGGAGATTTCTGACCCTGAGACCAACTCCCTGACGGTCGTAACCCATTCACTCCCTCTGACATTGCTTCTGCTTCGACTTATATTTTCTTATGCTCCAGTAAGAGTCGTAAAAATATACCGTGATCTACAGTATCTTTATTTTTTAGTGCATTATAAATGACGTATGGCCCTGACAGGTAGAATTGATTTTAAACTTCAGTTTACTTTTAACGCTAAACTGACCAAACTGACCTCAACCGCTCATTGACACTAGTTGACCTTAAGACACCTTGGTCAGTTCCCAAAATCACTTTGAGAGCCATGAGCAGCCAAAGTAATCACTGAAGGTCAATCGAACAGCCTACCTGACATTTCCGGAGATCTGGACGGTAAGTATTTTAAGCTTCTGAAGTTACAGCAGTCTAGTTCTTTACGGGCAGTCTTGGGCTTCTTTTAATGTGGGTTTACTCAGGGCTTTCTTAAGATATAATTTAAACAGCTTGCTTAATGCATTTTGTTAGAAGTGGTGATGATAAAAATGACTTTTTATGGATGGCAAAATTTACAAATAAAGAAAAAGATGCCATCCATAAACGACAAACATGTGTTTTCTTGGTATTCACAGTATCAAATAACCCTTGAAATTTTATTTGCATGCAACGTAATGTATGTCTTGGACCAAGTGACGCGGCGGCTACGACATGAAGTACCCCCACCGGTTACTGGCATGTCTGCAGGTGAAAGCGTGCGAACCAAACATATTTTTCTGTGCTCAGCAGACTATGTAGCCGATAGACAAGATGTTGATGATCAGCCCCGTTCAGGGCATTTTAGAGCAATCACACTAAGCAATGATCGAGTAATCTCAACTCAGGTTCTACGAAATCGAACACGTAGACAGAGATCGCTATACACTGATCGAGTCCAACTTTTGGGTCCTTCGTCTTCGTCTACATAAAGGACATAACACCGCTCCATATTGTTCATGAGGACGCCGCTGGTCAGAACTGTGGGGACATTATACTAGCACCAAGTTCTGTTCCGACCGATGCTGTCTTATAGTAACCCCTGCCTCTGGAAGAATATAATCACTTGGTTCTATGCATGCCATACTGTTGATGGTGGCATGTTTGATTGCAGTGTTTTCATGTCGATATCTATTCTTTTTTTCTGTTTACTAATATTAAAATATTCGTCGTCAGTATATATTCGAATGTCTTTCCATAAAATTCCAAATATCATTGTTAACTTTAACGAAATGATGCCGAAATTGACAGCACCATATTTTTAAATGGCCCCGCAACTCTGTATGGCGGATCAACGTCATGCATGTTAGAGGTCGATTGATGAAGAAGTCTAGATCTGTTGTTGCATCTCCAGTTTAATTGGGGGGGGGGGGAGATTTAAAATCTGACACATCTAAAATTATTAAATCAGATGAAGATTCAATTTGACTGGTTATGAATAAGCAGCTGCAGTAATTCAGAATTCAGAACCTCAGAAATTTGAGCCTACAGCCCTCTAGTCCAAAAAAAGGAGAGGGACCCCCCTCCAAGTTTTGCACCTGTAGTGCTTACATTCAGTAGGCTTTACTTAACCGCTACCCCCCCCAAACAAATTATGGGATCCATCCCTGCTATCCACCATTCAGCAAAATGGCATCATGAACACCACCAACACATACACCATGTGCAGTATCAGCAAGACCATGTACATATATTTTAAAAATGACTGTGCTTTTTAATTTGTTAAAAACCTTGATTTCATTGCGTAATGGCTTTCACACCTCCACCGCACAATGCCAATATCAGCTTCGATGAACCACCAGTCGAACAATGTGCATTGATATCACACGATTCCATTCCAACCTGAATTAGTAATGCTAGGCTCAATCGATGTCGGTAATGTTGGGCTGACATACTGACTGAAATCAGCAAACAGGCTGCTCTCCTTGCACAGACCCAATAACAGATATATATATTTATGTGCGGCCTGCGGCTCCTTATGGTGCATATTTGATGGGACCTTTGACATTTAGGAAACATGCACACACGCAACTTCAAACTAAGTTGCAAACTTTCATGGAACAAGTGTCTTCTATTGGAACATCATAAACATGGAAACAGACGAATAACAGAATAAATAAATAAACTATTTTTACCTGTTTCCCAATTTTTTTCTTTGACAGACATGCATATACCAAATTAAATGTTTTATTAAAGAGAATACTCAAAGATAGTCTTATGCTGCCTCCTAATTTTTAACTTACCAACTTTAGGACTTGACTCTTAATTAGCTTTGACATCGCTGCAAGTTCTGACTGAAACATTTTAAACCCCCTGACTACACGCTAATTCCTGCAAAAATGGCCGGTGAAATTGGAGTCGATTTTTGTGTGTGCACCTTGTAGTTCTAACTTCAAATGAAGTGACTCACAAGGATAGATAGTGCAGTTATTTTGGAATTAAAATGCAGTGAAATCTGGATAAGTAAAATCTGGATACCGGCAACCATGGGTAAGTAAAAAAAATGGACAAGTAAAACACTTTCTTTATGGTCCCAGCATGTTTCTTCTTTATTTATCATTATTTTGAAACGGATTTAAGTAAAATTGCCTAAATCAAAATTCTGAATAACTAAAATGTTTTTCAAGGTTCCTACAATCAATTAAGTGAGTAAATGCCATTGGATAAATAAAATACACAAGTGATCATCCCAGTTAACACTTACTGACTCAACACAATACCCAGATGAGAGTGTTTTTCATTGTTTGTTTGTATTGCAATTGTTCGTAAAGACTTCAGTAGTTCCTACTGTGTTTGTGTGCAAGTGGTTCCTAATGTGTTTGTGTGCAAGTGGTTCCTAATGTGTTTGTGTGCAAACTGATGGGGAAAAACTTTAAACAAGCGGCAAGCCCGATAATTTTATGTCCTTTTAATCGTAACTTCTTATTGTGACTGCTTAGCGAGGTTTGGATAAGTAAAATACAAATAGAGTTCTACTTATCTGGATTTCACTGTAGCAAGAGTCTGGTGAATAAAATATGCTTAAGATTTTTTACATCATGCATACCAGATAAGTAATCATCCTCATTTTGCAGTAAAGTTGTGTAAAACTTTAAAAATTTCGAACAGAAAATATAATTACTTTTTTAGATGTTTTAATTTTTGAAAATTAGCTACGTTTGATAAAGTTAGAATTCAAAAGTTTGAAAATTGCCACCAAAAAGCAAGTGAAAAATTCTAAAATTTTGAAACTGCTGAAAGTAACAATCAACATTTTTAGAATTTTTGGAAGTTTGAATTTTTTTAAGTTTTACCATGCACATCTCCAATGAGTCTCTCTTACTCAATATTTCTTGCGTGATTTGCTGAATATGTTGGCTTCAAACATGAATGCAAACACTGGCAAAGTATTAATGATAAAAATAAATAAATTAAAGCTATAGGAGTTTATTTTAAACTTTTCAGAAGTGAAAGCAGTAACGCCACAACACGCACAAGGCCAAGGATGTTAGTTGTTACTTCAAATCCAAGAAGCATTGTAAAGGTCTTCTTCCAAACATACAAATAAAACAACGATTCTGTAAACCTTGATACCAGTATTGTAAATACAAAGAACCAAACATCTGTTAACTGTTAACAATAATTTTATAATGCTAGCTGGACTAAATCCTTCAATACTAAATATTGACACTTAACTCCCACCAGATATGTAATCATCATCATTTTGTAATTATGTTGTGTGTACTGTGCACATCTCCAATAGAGTTACATTTTATGAGCCTCTTTTACTTAACTGCCAGTCCTGAAGCTAAGTTATAAATGCATTCCTCCCACAATGCTTTATGATGAAAGCCCCTTAAGGGTTCTCAGCTGACTGCCTAAACAATTACCCATAGATAAAGGAGACTTCTTTGATCTCTAAAAGCTGTTACATTGGACTTATATGATTAGGCTAAGCTCTTTCTTTCAAACAAAAAGACTGGTTTCTGGAAACTTGCATAACATCGTAGATGCTAGGTGAAACTATTGCTATCCAAATGTAAGTGGAGCCAGTCTATAGGTTGTAATATTGTCCGGTAGGTGGAATGACATGCTCAGATGAGTTTATATAATTTTTGAGAGATTGGAAAGGTGCATGCACGTGCAATTCATGGGACCTGTGACTAAATAATCTGCTGTACTATGGCTAATCTACTACATGCATTATAGTTGTGTAACAGCTGGCCCTACATAAGCATGTATACTGAATGAGATGGATGAATGCATAATTTATTAAATCAATTAAAACAATGTGACTTTGCCATCATCTGATGTGTGTGCACCTGCAACCACACTGTGGTATTGACGAAGCTGTGTAATGCATCATCATCAGCATCATTAGCAAAGTCTTTGATAGGCATTCCTTAGAATAGAAGTTGAGTTGAGTAAGAAACATTGAGGCTGAGTTATGGATGACAACTACATGCGACGGTTCAACATGTATTCTCACCATCTCCAGACATACAAAGACAGTGTGAAAATGCACATTGAATGTACAGAATAAAGAAGCTGCCATCCATAAATCAAACTCCATGTTTCTTATCATCGAAGTCCTTACAATCACCTTGGAAAAATGTACCTAGTGTACATCACAACCTTGACTTCTGAGTGTACCCAACATATCATTGTTCACTTCCTGTTTGGCGGTTAGGAGACATACCACACTTGTGTTTCATGCACACTGGAGACCAAACAAGCTGAGTTTTCTTTGAAGTGAGCACTCTCTACATCTGTTTCTGTCAGCCACTGGCCACAACATGCTTCTGCCAAACCCACATTTTTCCACTTAAGATGACTGTGTGACTGCCAAACATTTTTCACCTTGGTCAAATTGTGCGGTAAAAGCCATCTAGCAGGTATTAGAGCCAAAGGTCAACTTACTGCAGTCTCTGAAATTTATTATTTCTACCTTGTATGGATTGTGAAAGCTGGATACATGGTCAAACTCAGTGCTTTTCAAAAAACAATTTATAGTACGATAAATATGCATAAAATTACACTACATACCACGAATAATACACAAAAGGCATCGCATAGCATGTTTGTCGGTTTTACAGTCTGTTGAATAGCCTAATCTATGTTGGGACCCCCATGCCTTAAGATAGAAAAAATGCAATCCAAACGTTCCGTCAGAATCTTGAAATATTCGTAAACCTTCAGAAACGTTACACTTGCAAAATAAATTTGCATTTGACCCATATTCGGAAAGTATTCGGGAATCCAAAGGACATTCTTCGGCAAATCCTCATAGAAATATTCGGATTGAGGTTGGGTATTTGAAAGTAGAAAATAAATCTGCATGCAGCTGCCAGAACTGAGGAAAAACAGCATTATTTAGTAAGGCAAACACTTTTACAATGTATGTTTTGCAGTTTATGTTATTTAGGAGGGGGGGGGCCTTAAGCTGTGAACCTTTCCACCCCACACTGATTCACCATTGTAAATTTACTGAACTGAGCCTCGTGTCCCCAGGGCCAAATTTCATAACTAGACTTGCAATTGTTAAAGACTGTCCAAGTCTTTAACAAAAAAACAAAATTCACAGTATCTGTCAAACGGGCCATCTTCCAATTTTTCAAGGTCATCATGTCTCAGAATAGTGAGAATACCACTTTCCTTGAAGTCCGTTTTACATAGCTTGCATTTGTTTTCAAGACCCAATATAATGACAAAGATTGACACTTTCTTCTGCTTTGCAATGTTCTCGCTTTTATGCAGGCAACTAGCTTCTCTTTTTATTTCTGTAGATAAATTAGGATGAAGATATTTAAATATTTAAGCAAATAGCATGGTAGTGACAACTTGACAATGTAGAATTAGCATATAAACTGCATTACTCTCTCAAGTCCAACAAACTTCTCTGGTTCAATTTACAGCAGGATATTAACCCTTTCATTGCCATTTTGTTTTATATTGTTAATTTATTATTATAGGCAGCTTATATAGCGCACATCTCCACCCTGCATAGCATGCTCAAGGCACTCTGTTTTCCCCGGTCAAAGGACTTCCGTAACCACACTTATACAGTCTCGACTCCCTGGGGAGTATACACCTCTTGCTGTCATTTAGACGCACAGAGGTAATTCTCACATACACTAGTTCGTCGTCATGGGTACCCACTTAACAGCTGGGTGGACTGTGGTGTATCTGGTCATTTACCAACGGATGAGTGGGTTCTTTTACGTGCACAGGGTGAAGCGAATCACTGAAAGGACCCTCACTTAAGTTAGTCCCAAGGCACAAATGAGCTCGCCGCTTAGGGGGGTCGAACTCGGGACCCTACGCTTCACAGCGTAGCGTCTTTATCCACTCGGCCACCATGCCACATATACATATTCTGCAATTCCATATGATTTCAACTGAGTTTCGTAAATAATGTCAACTCGCAATAAAGAAAGTTGAACCTCTGTGCTGTCTCTCTGAAAGCCATTGAATAAACAGGTTGACAGGTGTAACAGGCACTCTGGTTACCTTCAGGATAAATCCACCTGGTTCTGAGTAGTGTGAATATCAGAGCCAGCAACTCTGGAAAGAATATCATTATTATACTGCACGAATATGAACTTAGTGTTGGACAGGTGTTACATGATGTACTCTGTAACAGAGAGAATGGAATCCAAGTAATCACTGTTGTCATAAAAAGTAATACTTTAACTTGAAATGGCTCATAAATGGTTTGAATCTGACACATCAGTGAACATTAATAGTATTTTAAATGACAAGTGGAAATATAAAATAAAATATTTGGCGTTCATTCTTTTCTCGCTTATACTTGCTAACTTTAAACAAGTTCTCCCTCATCGTTGCCAAATTTCCATGTCCTCGTATAGCGGTTAACGAGTTTAGTATGCATTACTCTTGAGACCATTTCACTTTCCACAAATACTCCTGTTCCGCTGGGTTTATCGTTCATTTACACTGTCATCAAAACGCCCCATCCATTTATGAAACGTTAACCTGTTGGGGCATCAGTGTTTACATGAGAATTACATGCTTGCCTTGTTGTGTCCACATGGCTGGAACCACGAGTTTTAATGCACTGAAGAGTTCCTGGAAGATGATCCACGTTACCGTAATGGTCTGTTTGTTGTAGAAACACGTGCACGTCCTCCTTAGCAGATGTTCTGTGTAATATGTTTGTACGTTAAAACATCATCTTCAAAACAGTTCATAAACGTATAAAGTTGAAGCTATCAGACAGATGATGCCAGATGGTATGAGAATGTACTAATCAATGTAATCATGTGGTTGCATACTATATGGTTATTAAACAATTCGAAACTGTAATTTTATTTAATACATTTTTGAAGGTTTGTTGGCAATCAGAATTGTTTTTTGTTACAAGAAACCAACAGATACCCAAACTACTCCACATCTGAATGTAATAGAACTGCCGCATTTATTGTATTTAAAGCAAGGATATACCAGGAGCATGTTGTGAACATTTCATACGTTTAGTATATGCATCATATTAACTTAGACAAACCTGCCAGACGGTTCCTCTTAATGTTCTGTGTCTGAATTGTTTATCACCATGTTCGAAAAATTGATAACCTCATTTCCGAGCATTGGTGTCTTACGATTGGTATACAATGTTTCATAACTTGACTTGATTGAAAGGAAAAAGCTTATACTCTATGTTCACAGATTTATGGCATATTTGAAAACATTTCCAGGGCCATATTTACATCAACTCCTTGCCACTGCATTTATCTATTGGTGTATTCTTATATGTACAAATTTTGACACATACACCTGACATATATATTCGCTGATTGATATGTGTCAATACACACACACATACATACAGTTTGATACCTGGTTTAGATATACATTTAACTTGATAACATCAGAAAAAGTATCGTTTGATGAAGAAAACAACGTTGTATTTGATATCAGGCACATCTAGTTTCGTTGCATACACATCTGGACATTTATAAAGTCTTTATATACATCTATATTTTATGGGACCTTCTAGCAAACTCAGACACCGACACAGACGTGTGTGTTCTGTTTGACTCGACACAGGATAAAACAGTCTGCCTATTGGTTAAAACTACCGGTTAAATGGGCTGTGGTTGGCAGTTAAAGCAATGTATTGCATTTCTTACATCCCACAATTACGCAGTATTGAACGTATGCATCCAGTTGTAAAACTGCAGTCTCCGAAAATGACAGAATATATCAAAGTTAATCATGAGCCAGATGAAACTGGTTATTTATATTTACCTACCGTAAAGGAATGTCAGCTATATTTCATATGTATTTTTAACAACTTGGAATGGTGTACTGGTTTGTCTAAATGATCCGAACACCACACGTGCGTTAAAATAATTATTTTTTTAGCTGTAAAATCAGTATCTTGTTAGCCCATGTTTAGCCCAGTGAGTAAAAGAACATTGTTTCTCACCTGGAAATAATTTAGCCCATGTTTAGCCCAGTGTGCACAAGAACATTGTTTCTCACCTGGACATAATTTAGCCCATGTTTAGCCCAGTGCGTACAAGTACATTGTTTCTCACCTGGACATAATTTAACCCATGTTTAGCCTAGTGCGTACAAGAACATTGTTTGTCACCTGGACATAATTTAGCCCATGTTTAGCCCAGTGCGTACAAGAACATTGTTTCTCACTTGGACATAATTTAGCCCATGTTTAGCCCAGTGCGTTTAAGAACATTGTCTCCCACCTGGACAAAAGTTAGCCCATATTTAGCCCAGTGCGTACAAGAACATTGTTTCTCACCTGGACATAATTTAACTATTTAACAGACCACAGTTTTACCGATGAGCATATTTGATGAAGAGCATAATCTCACCATCTGCCATAGTTCTCCTGGATGATGATAAACGACACATGATGTAGTTTCACTCCAGTTTCTAAAAGTTGATGTAATTCACTGATAAGAATAAAACAAACGACACTTTCCTCAAAAAAGAATTTTATTTTCTAATTCATGACAAGTATAATTGATGAGAAATGTTGTATTACTCTCGTCAAGCATGGTTAAAAATATAAATATCATTTTTTGTTTCTTTGCCAGAAGATTATATGAGTGCTTATAGTTGATATGTGTGTGTGTTCTAATATCGGTCTATCAAAGAAAGAGAAAGTATATGTTGTTTAGGTTTCACTCATTGTATTGTCCACCTGTTCGTGTAATAATGTATGTCCAACCTTTTATACACGTACACGGTTTGATACCTACGCTTCATCCACTGCGAGATGGAGTACAGATCTGAAATATACATAAGCTTAAAACAATGAATATATTATGGAGTACCCAAGACTTGAAAGGGTTCCATACTTGAAACGATGAAACTAACTAGAACCAGGAACCTGTGTGTGTAGAGACTCCCTGCTAGAACTAGCCACTATGTACAGGATATATACTTGGAACATAACTTCTTCCTTAATTAAAGTATGCATGAAATATATA
>JAUELE010238422.1:0-10771 GCA_031471655.1 Diodora aspera
ATCAGGTTGCCAAATTACATGAATTAGCAAAAAAGATGCTGGCCTTTTAAAGCCTTTTGGGACAGATCTGATGACAGATCTATTATGATTTTCAAGTAATTACCATTATTGATATACTGTATACCAGCTTTAACATATCAGTAGGGTTGACTTCATGTTTTTGAATTAAAAAATAAGAAAAAGAATTTTTTTTAAATATGAGTCATCAAGGAATTTCCTTCTATGGCTGTGTCTGGCTAAGGGTAAAATAACATTGCTCTACTGACGCTTGTGGGGTTTTTCTTGAATGGGGTACTACCTAATAGTACCATAGATACATTTTAACCCCAGGGTTTGGGGTAAGTCAAAATGTACTTGGGGTACTATTAGGTAGACTAATGGGGTACTATTAGACATTAGTCTGTCTCCCAGACCCTAGAGCATACAAAGAAAATGGAGTGTCCCAAGTCTAGATATTTAGCAAGTCTAGGAATTCTCAGCTGTAGAAAATTAGGAATTTCTCTGGGTTTCTTTTCTGATTTTATTAATTCTTTTTTGGTAATATAACATAATTTTGTAGATTAATCTTATTTCTGGGACTTAATGTTGGTCTATAGTGACCTGAGAAAACTGACGGTTCCTCAGGACCACCAAATTCATTGCTTGGCTCTTACTCTCTGAACAGAAGCTTATTCTTGGAGTCCATCTCTCCCGCTCTATAAACCAGAACAGATGTACTTGTCTGTTCAAAGCTTCAGAGATACAAACCGTTATTAAAGAAATAATAAAACTAAAATTTTGTGAGAGCATTGCATTTCTTTGAAGCCAAGGATGAAACCCAATAGAAGTACGGTACAATCATTTCCACATGTCACTTGAGCGTCCCTAACTAAAATCCTTCTAGACAGAGACTATAACCGTTTTCACTTTGAAGTTTATGTTTTCTAAGATGACATTTTAATCATCAGTTGATTATATGAAAAACTTAATAAATATGAAACAAGAAAAAAATGCCTACTTTTTTCAAACAAGTCGTTTTTAGAATGACATTATGCGAAAGCCATTTAGTGCAGTTAAAATAACATTAAACTTGCAGTAAATTGACGGACAAGTGAAAGCTTAATTGACATACTGTAAATTTAAATGTTATTAAACACATGCAAACCAAATGTTGACATGCGATCAAAGTTCTGAGAACTAAATGGTTCAGTAATCACCAACGGTAAAAGAATGGCCAAGCTCATTTAAACAGTAGTAGTAATTAATGCATATCTGTGTGTATTCATAATAGGCTTAAATGTTATTTCAAGATACCTTTTGCTTTTATGACTACATTCATTTGTTCTTTATAGAACTTATAAGCATTTGTGTTTTTGTTCTTTCTGTTATTAAATACTGTTGGAAATAAATAAGGGATCACATGTTGTAGCATGCTATACTAATGGTAATGGTTGATCCAGAGCATGCATAAATGATGCAAGCTTGTTGTTAGGGCAGACTGCACGAATAATGTCTCAGAACTCCAGATAATTTATGAGCCATTGGGTTTTTAACTCAACATTTTCAGAGCTATTGGGTATTTGAATTTTTGATTGAGTAATCCGCATTTTTTCACCCCATTGGGCATTTACTCCCAGACTCCCACTGATTCAACTGTATTGGGTATTTCAGACTATTTTTACTAGAAACATTAAATGGCTTTATCAAAAACAACGTAGAGCATGCAATTATCAACTGATGCGGCGATATATTTAAAAATCGAATGGACTGCTGTTCTCATTTGTCTGCACGAACAACCTCCATAAAGCATCCAAACACACGGTGAATGCTACATAATGTGCATTAATCATGATGGTTGTTGATGTTGGATGCAATGAAATAAATAAATTCCAGAGTATACCATTTTTTGACAGATCGATGTATTGAGTAAGTACTCACCGCTTTTCAAACATATTGGGGTTTTGGTAAATTTGACTGGGTTTTTGTATGCTTCATTCCCATTTTGCTGCATTTTCATAGAGTACTTTACACAAATATGCAGCTTACCAGAGACAAGTGCAATGAAAAAAATGCAAAGAAAACAATACAAAATGGCGACCGTGGCTTGCAATGACCAGATTACAGCACACAATCATGTTTAACATTAATGCCACAAAAAACACAAAGTAGTTCCCTGACACATTACTGGTCATGCATTGCTTAACCTTGGTTGGCAGACTGTTCATTTTGTTTGCAGGGGTTGAAAATGATTTTTTGGAACTTTTAAGGGCTTTCCAAGTCAGGATGCAATTTCCAGGAGACTTCAGGAATTTCCAGGAGGCATGCCAACCCTGTATTATCTGTCAGCAGTTTTAACAAATTAATACCCTTGGATATACAAAACTAATTAATCATCACCTAATGCTAGTTTCTGACTGAGTGCAGGAAGGCCAGGCTTTCAAGGTGAGGAAGTATAATCACTTAGCAGCAGTTGAATGTCAACCACATCCACTGCTCCTGTTTCATCACTGTAACATCTTAATACACAATTGCTCCACAAAATTAACATGATTACCCTCTTTTCTTCACTTACTGAGGCCAGACAGAGTTAATACGCTTGTCCAAACTACAAAGCCCCACCTCAATGGTTGCATTTACACGTGACCTTTCAAGAAACTTACAGAGCTAAAATAGCTGTCTCCAAGATATTTTAATCTGGCCTCTAGCAGGACAGTACAAATGGCAATGTTCCCAGCCATCACACTGACATTTGTTCACATACTGACTTGTGCAGAAATATCCCACCGTGACACAGACACATAATTATGTCCTGTTACTCTGACCTGCCTGACAAAACACTGCTTGCAGCAGCGCCACGAACAAACCAACAAAACTCTTTCTGCATCATAAAACTATAGTGAAATCCAGGTAATTAAACTTTCAAGGGACAATGGATTTGTTTTCACTTATCCGATATTTTACTTATCTCAACCCCCCCGGCAAGCAGTTAGAATAACAAATGAAGATATAAAAGACATGAAATTACCAGGCTTGTTCCAAGGTTTGTCCCCATCAGTTTGCACACGAACACATTGAGAACCACTTAAGTCTTAATGAACAATTGTGATACAAACAAACACAGTGAAAACACTGTAAGCTGGGTGTTGTGTTGAGTCAGTTATGGATAATCAAAGTTGCACGTACGCCAATCCATGTTCAGAGCTTGTCTTTCTGTTGATCAAGTAATATAATACTGTGCTGTATTTTTCCCCGATTTTTTACACAAAGATGTCACACTAATTGAGGCAATAAAGAAACGGGGTTAGTCTAACTGCGCATTACATTTGGAAGAATGAATATGTATAAGCAAATATGGAACTGGCTAAAACAGTGATACGCCATAACGATGACATGCGATTGGACAAAACGGTCACAATTAGACGGAACGGGGATAGATATTTGGTCCAAATGGTGACACTTTTTGGATACAACGGTGACAACAAACGATATATATATATCCATCAATCATTACACTGAATTGTCCGTAGATTTTCACCAAGTTTGGCGTGTCACCGTTTTGGTTTGTCATCGATTTAGCTGCTACCCATAAAACGATGACGTCACCAACATGGGAAATGTATAGCAATAAATTGTCGAGTTTGAGTAAGTAAACTTTTCGGCGAATAAACTATAGTTAATTGATGTATCGATGTTTAAGACCGACTTAAAACATAGATTGGCGTACCTGCATCTCTGATCATGTTCCTTTAAACTTCCTTTGAGTAGTGTGTTATTAATTATTTTTTTCAAATTGTAAAATGAGTTGAGACTGCACCATTTTGCATGTAGATTTTAATGTCCTCACAGCCCCAAAATAAAGAAGTCAACGTCATTTGAACATTTTCCGGTTCATTTACCTGAAATTTGACCTGATCTGAAATGTGTGATACCAACAATCCTGCTGAATCAGTTCTTTCATTCATATTTCTAATTTCACCTGGCTATTTATACCTTGATGACAGCTAACCGCCAAATCAAGAGGCTTAATTGTACTCTGGTCTCTTGATGTTAATGCAAAAGGTTTGATCTTACACTTCAAAAAAACACCAACCTGATATAAGATAAAGGGCAGGTTTGACAGAGGACAAAAGACCCACACGTGCACTTTGAGTAGATGATAACTGTATTGACAGGTAAAGAAATCTCTACATAGCTGCAGCACGAAGGCCAGAGAAAACTGTCAATCATAGCATACAATTCTGGAAGAACACAAATCTAATCTTCTATCCAGCAAGAGGTTCACAAACCCTTTTCAGAACCCTTTCAACTTAAATGTCATAACAATTATTATTATTATTATTATCGTTATTATAATAAATGATAATATTATATTTATTATTATTATTTTTATTATTATTATTATTATTATTACCTCTGTCTTTGTTTAATTGACACTAACAAGGCAATTGAAAACTTACAAGCTTCAATCATTGATTACATTAATTAGCCTTCAAAGAATCTACTGTGGATTACAGAGTGAGTGACGTCCGAGATGTGTGTGTAAACATCATCCAGCTAAGTGAGTCAATTTTGTGTGTATTTCACGATTTTGATAGAGAAATTGACCGTCTTGGTCCAACAACAAGTTATTTTATATATTAATAATTTTGTTTTCAGTGAATATTTTCACTGAAGCTTGGGTTTACGGATATACCGAAGTCTGGACAGATGAGGCATGACTGTATATGAAATCATTATTGACTCTGAGGAAAGAGGTAAGGTGAGTTGGCCTCATGCAATGCACGGAGATCACCAGCTTGCGAAGTTAAGCACCATCGAGCCCCGAGAGTAGTTGGATGGGTGATTGGCTAATGTTGAAAGCTTCCAGGCCTTCAAGGGTTCACCCCTGCCTCGCACTGAGATGCTGGCTATGTCAGTGGTGTCACCTTGGGCAAGTGGCTTGACTCGTAAACTGCCTCAGTCCACCCAGCTGAAATTGGGTACCTGGTCGGAAAGTGATGGTAGTTGTGAATGCTAACCTTCTAGCACCTAACAGGGAGCTTGGGTTGTATACTCCCTGGGGAGTTGAGATATGCTCGTGATTGTGCATTGTTCAAATGACCAGGGTGGTAATCAACTAATGTGAAGCGCTTTGACTTGCCCCTTTATGGTGTGGAGTTTGGTGCAATATAAGTGGTCATATTATTATTATTATAAGAGAAATGTTAAGAAATAGAAATGTTACAATTTCCAAAAAACCTTACCTCTTACTATGATCACATTGCCATGTTTACTCCTGTCCACTAAACTGTTGTTGTCACTCATGTTGGAATCTCTCTCCGTCGGTGCCCCGGAAGATGACACCTAAAGACATATCATGGATAATAAGGTGAAGCTTAAGCTGGTCTTTATGATCATCTGTGTCATCTTTGAGATTAAACGTGGAGCACTCATATGCATGCAGCTCATGCTCTTCTCATATACAGATTCTTTAATTTAGAAGTTTTCCATACAGTAAACATCCCCCCTCCCCACATTCGATCTCCCAGGGATGATGCCAACCAAAGCAACAAGTAGACAGTCAGGTTCACCTCGTTGGATATGTGTTCCCAAACAAGAAATAAGTCGGGTGCTTTCTGTGTGAAATACATAACAAACTGTAAATCATACATTGTAAAAGTGTATGCCTGATTAAATAACGTCGTATGTTCCGGCAGATCTAGATGGATTTGTTTTCTATTTTCAAATAGCCAGTCTTATTCTAAACATTTCTGTGAGGGTATATCGAAGAATGTTCTGCCAATTTCTGAATACATTGGTACATTATTAAGAAAAAATTTTAAATTCTATATGAAAGTTTTGAATGCATTCATTTTGCATTTTTAAGCCCAGGGGTGCTAAAAGAAATTGGTGTCTTTCATAAAGTGTAAAAGTAACAATTGCACTGAGTGGATCTGTTATGATATGTGCATAGTTTAACATATATATATCATTCCCAATGTTGGTTGTTGAAAAGGAAACATTGAATTTGACCACATATCCAATTTTACGTTCAATCAATGTTTATTTCAAAACTATCATCCCATCTGGTCGGTTTCCACATGTCAAAAAATTCCACATGGTAAATTAAATATATTGCAAATCCTGGAACTATTCTTATTTATCTCCGACCAGTTATTACAACTGACATGACCTATTGATATATTATTTATGACTGAGCTCAGTGTCATTTGGCAATCAATGCTAGGAATATTGTTCAATATAATTTTCAATTAAATAAACACGGGCGGTTAACTAGCACCTCAATTTAGCTCTAAGAGCTTCTTTACACACACACACCCATACACACCCAAACACAAGAAATTGAATCATGAAATTGAAGAAAAAACAAGAGTTTACCCATAACATTTTTCATAACATATATATATTACAATATAAGCATGCGTTTAAAAGTGGTTTGTGCTTGGAAATAAAGAGACTTTCTTTAGTTTTGCGTTCCTTTTCTTAATTTTTTTTGTGAAATTTATACAATGGGAAAATTATGAAATTCCGAAATATATTTTTAGCACCGTTCCTTATATGTCCGCTCACAGAAGTGCACTGGCATTTCACTTCACGTATCTGTTGCTTGTGGACAGTCATTCTGTGATGAAGGGTATCTCCTGTCTGCCTGATGTAATTTTCCCACAGACACAGCAAGTGATAGCAAGCTCATAAATACACTGCTGGGCAAAAGAAACGATACCAAGATTTTGAGAGACAACTGAATAAATTCACAATTGCGTTGGATATGCAAGAGATATCCCTTCAAGATTAGGAAGTTTTATCAACGATATGATGTCAATCAAATTACACTCGTTGAAATCCAAGCATTCTTTTGATCAGCTATGACATAAAGACCCAAGGGAAAATAACTGAAATCAGTTGGTATCGTTTCTTTTGCCCTGCAGTATATATTAGTCGAGAAAAACTATTGGTTTTTAGTTTAAACACAAAAACACACATACACAGACGATTATCAATGTATGGTTAGTTTGTAGTCTGTCTCCCAGACCCTACAGCATACAAAGAAAAGGAGCCTGCCCAAGTCTAGATATTTAGCAAATCTAGGATTTCTCAGCTCAGAAATTAGGAACATCCCCACATTTTCTGGATTTAGTATTTTAATATTTAAGTAAACTTATTTCTGGGACTAAATGTTATTCTAGGCTAGTTTGCATGGTCAGTATTGGCTTTAAGCTTGCAAGCCACTGGCAACAGATGCATAGCCACGTAATACACCTTCAACAGCCGACCAATCAAAACGGGCTTAATAATTGGCTCATTTGTACCATAACTCAGTGCGATACCGTCAACACGATGAGATAATTGTGTCAACAAGAGCTTGAAAATGTCACGCACTCGCAACACTGCTTCCTGTTCGGAGATTGTATCATTTTGGCGGAAAAAGAGAAATTATATAATATCCACGAATTTCAGAGCAAATTAGAAAACGTTTTACTTTAGTCAGAAGAACGTTCCAGCAGAAAAGGTGTTGAGAGTGTGTCAATTTCAAAATCTGAGGGATTCAGTGCACGTGCACGTTGGAGAATTTATGGACGCGGGTTTGTTTGGGGTTTTTGTTGTTTTTTTAGGGGGGGGGGGGTATTTCTATTTCATATATACTGACGTGCAAAAGAAACGATGACATAAAGACGCAAGGGAAAATAATTGAAATTGTTTGGTATCGTTTGTCTTGCACGTCAGTATATATTCGGCTGTCAGATTAGAGGTCTAGAGAATGGTCATTTCTATTTTACAATACTGCTATATATGAAATTACCAATCATAAAACATACCACATTTGTATCAGTGTATGTGTGCTGGATTTTGTTCAAGCGACAAAATATTATTATTATGGCATAGTTATGGGCAGTATCTCAAACCTTTTCGAGGTGTATGTCTCTTTTTCTTTGTCGCATAGTTTCTTTGTATACAATGCCAGACATTCGTTGAACACCTGTTAACAGGATATCCTAAACATGCATGTTCGTGAAAGACAATTGCGTGTATAATTATTTTTGAAACTCTCAGATATCATCAAATGTATTAGAAAATGTCATTTTACTGAATTACAAATGTCAAACAAGCCGAAGTCGATTATACTACTTAGCCTACTTAGTAATCATCAAGCCATTTAATTCCCAATAAACATTTATCTGACAGGCAATTACTTGTGGAAAGTGTAATAAATTATGTTCTAAGACAGTTTCCAAATAAAATATATACATAGGATCCATCTATATATCAGTGGCGGATCCAGGCCCTCCCTAACTTTGCATAATTTTAAGTGTATTTATCATGAGAATGGCATTTCTTGAAACGGAGACAATGAATGTTATCAATAGTATCACTTTAACGTAGAGACTAAGCATGTACGTGCATTCATATACATGTAATGTACTTAATGATAAGTGTACTTCTTGTTTTTCATCATTTTAACCGCTTTACTCTTGATCACTTACGACGTTCCTTGTTGGAGAAGTACATGTACATGTAGGCCTACCTTTCACTGTGTAAGTTCCGTCCTTGTGTTTTAAGGCAAGTGATTGGATTCCCGAGCTATTACACTCCTCGTTATGCACGGGTCAACTTGTCAAAATCATTTTCTGATATTTATTCAAAACTCATTAATAACATAAAACAGCAGTTACTTTATCATTTATCGTTTCCTTAGATCCTTGCCCAAAAACCACACATCTTACGAAGTTGAGAAGTGTGCTTTTTGAGGCACCTGCATGTTTCTGTCTCAGAACAATAGCATGGCCGTAGATAGCTATGGGGCAGGGGGGGACTCTTCCCCTCAGTCTCAAAAAGTTATCTACGGCCATGAATAGGCTATGTAGCCAGTTGCTTATGACTGATATTGTTACTTTCCTGCAGACTGTAGTTGACAAATTATATAAACATGTATCATATTTATTGTTAAAGCTCTCTTTCTGTGCGCCCCCCCCCTCCCCCTAATCCCAAATCCTGGATCCGGCCCTGAATAGTACAAGCTGATGTGATATATAGGCCTAGTCAGTTTTCTGGCTGACACAATTACACTGTCTGTGTCACAGTGCTGCATGGACAGCTGTTTCTGTTCAACTTGGCTGCCTGCGGGCCAACCGTATAATATTATATATACCTCCACCATGGTTAGACAGACACATATTAAAATGTAAAGGAACTATAATTACAAATCCATGCGGGGTTTTCCTCGGGAATCACTTGCTGATCCTAGACTGTTTTTGTACAACTCATACCGCAATCGTTGAATATTGTTTCGCGTTCGTTCGTGTCAAAATATGTCGAATACAATCAATGGTCACGCCGAGCACAACAACAAACCGGTTCGATCTAGATTGTTGGTACTGTACATAACACCTTTTTACCGTGTAGCTCGAGTGATGAATGCGTACACACACGAACCGGTTGCATCCAGTTTTCTTTCCAGTATATTAATAACTCGAGGCGGCGCTGTAGTCAGCATTCACTGTAGCAGACGACACGAGAAGGTAAACAAGCCAGTATGACTGCTACAACTGAACCGTTAATTTTAGAAGACCCCTCGGAATATCGACCAGAAGCGAAAGATGCCAAAGACTTTCGTGACTTTCGTATTCACAACGTTCCAGAAAGGGTTATTGAAACCTATCGTTTGATGCATAGCAACCAAACGCTTGAATTTGTTCAAGAACGACTTAAACACTGGACGAAGTTTAACCATGCGGAAATGACTATTTTAGAAGCGATTGAAGCTCTGAATGCCCTGGTGGATGAGAGTGATCCTGATGTCGACTTCCCCAATTCGATGCACGCGTTTCAGACAGCCGAAGCGATCCGGAAGATGCACCCGAAGAAGGAATGGTTTCAAATAACTGGCCTGATCCACGATCTTGGGAAGATGATGGCTTTGTGGGGGGAACCGCAGTGGGCAGTGGTGGGAGATACGTTTCCAGTGGGCTGCGCACCTGACCCATCGATCGTGTTTGGAGTTGAAAGCTTCGCCGAGAACCCGGATATGAAGAATGAGAAAATCAACTCAAAATATGGAATCTACACTCCGAACTGTGGACTCGACAAGGTAACACTGTCTTGGGGACACGATGAGTATTTGTATCGAGTCCTCAAAGCCAATGAATGCTCTATACCAGAAGAAGGAATGTATATGATTCGATTTCATTCTTTCTATCCCTGGCACAACTCCGGTGCTTACAACCACCTCTGCAATAACAAAGATAACGAAATGCTGAAATGGATCCGAGAATTCAACCAGTTCGATCTCTACACTAAGTCGCCAGATTTGCCGGATGTGGACAGCTTGGTACCCTACTACAGCACTTTAATAGAAAAGTTCTGCCCTGGAAAACTGAAGTGGTGAAACGTTTGACCTCTTGGACAGTGTTCCTACGGGGAAGGTTCGCGGTAGGTCGGAAACAAACGGTGTGTGGTCATTTTCAGTTCAACATCGTGTTTTGTGTTATTGATTTGTTATAGTCTCTTGTTAAGCAGACAATTTATGAAACATTGTGTTTCTGTGTAACTACTGATTATTAGTGTAGGCTACTGAACAACTTACAAACCTGTTTGGCTTTCTGAATTTGGTCAGGGGTGGCGCCAGGAATTCCCCCACGTCGGGGCTGAGGTCCCCCAGAAGGGGTCTGAAATCCCCGACAAATACATTTTTTCAAATAACAATAACATACACACATGTTCTCCGAATTTTCCTCCTACGAATTGCTCTAGGGGGGGGGGGGGGGGGGGGGGGGGGGGGGGGGGGGGGGGGGGG
>JAUELE010238433.1:0-20215 GCA_031471655.1 Diodora aspera
GTCTGTCTGTCTGTCTGTCTGTCTGTCTGTCTGTCTGTCTGTCTGTCTGTCTGTCTGTCTGTATGCATGCATGCATGCATGTATGCATGCATGTATGTATGTATGTTTGCGTTTATTCATTCATTCTTTCTTTCTTTCTTTCTTTATTTCTTTATTTATTCCCCTAATAACGACATTACAGTATATACATCGGTACAGATTATTCATTCATTCTGTCTTTCTTTATTTATTCCCCTCATAACGACATTACAGTATAGACATCGGTACAGATTATTTGCCAGTCATGCATATAACAGTACACACAATTGTTTGTGCACTGTCTCTTCCGCTGACGTAGTGTTCCAGGATGACCGGGTCAAGTCCGTGAGTCGGTGTCCGTTTTAAATCTTCAGTAAGTCAAATTGACAAATGAAGTAGCACAGCAAGGAATCAGCTTTCACTATACCGAACCTGAAAGTCACAAACTGGTAGAGAATTCCTCCATCTCCTTTTAAAATAAAACTAAAACAGATAAGTATGTAATTTAACTCAAGTACATTAAGTACTAGACTTAAATATAGTCTCTGAAGTAAGATTAATATTTCTTTTTTTTTTAAAGAAAATTAAATTGAAACGATATACATTTGTAATAAAATAAATAAGATCCCAGAGAGTCTACTAGACTGGCAAAATATCTAGACTGTGTGTTTGTCGCTGTTATAATAAAACTTCAGGGTCTGGATGACAGACTAATTAAGCACGAATATTTCAGGAACATTTTACGTACCCAGGACAACAGCTTTAAAGAGTAGAAAATGTACTTATTTTTTTCATTATTATTTTTAATTTTTTTTAGTTTAGTTTAGTTTATTTTAGCTTAGTTTAGTTTAGTTTCGTTTCAGCTTTCGTTTTATTTCATTTCTATTTATTTATTCATTCATTTATTAATTTATCGATCGCATAACCACATTACAGTATAGACATCAGTACAGATTATTTGCCAGTCATGCACATAACAGTAAACACATAATTGTTTGTGCATTGTCTCTTCTATTCCGATGTTTATGTAATTTTTAAGCGTATACTCTCCTTTGCCGCATATTCCAGGTCCTACTTGATTCCACCATCGTATCTCTCGGTTGTTTAAATTTTAACAGGTTATATCTGAAAGCTGCAATAAGGTGAAAAATAGATTGTAGATAAGCCGGGCTATGCCTTAATTGGGTTATGTTTGTCCACTTTAATCTGGTTTTATGCAAGCGTACACGTTTTGTATTAATGTCCTCCTGATCAGTTGATCAGTGGGGATTTGGACTCTGTGACTGAAACGCAAATATGAGAGATTGTACTGAACTTGACTTTCATAGATTTTATCTAATCCACCACTGCTATGTGATCCTGAGAGCGGGTACAGACCACCTGTTCAGACACACATCAGGAAACTAAAATTAACACACCAGTGCCGATACTTTAAAAATAGCATCTAAGGAAGTTCAGCTGGCAAACTTTGTTAGTAGCAAACACAGATGGCCATCGGGGTTTACAACTTATTTAAAGTCATGAAAACAGCTTGAACGAACAAGCGAACGAATGAATAAACTAATTAATGGTTGAATAATTGGGAGCACATTATACAAGTTATTCGAATACCCTTCTTATGAACGTTCATGCATATTACTATGTTTGTCCACATTAATTTCCTTTCATAAAAGTGTAGCAGCTTTTTTATTTATGTCATCATGCCCATCAATGAGGAATTGAATCCGTGACTGAAACTGAGATTTGAGTGCATTGTTTAGTCAAGTGGTTTTACAAGCAGATAACACAAAGCATAAATTTCAGTCACTTTCTTACTGACATGTTTAATTCAAGAGATGACACACATAATTATAAACAATTGCATCAGACTATGAATTGTAATTCAACAACAGTTTTGAAAGTTGTAACATTTATTGGCGGCAACACCTTTACATTGCAAGAACACGTTGCAAACTGGGGTAATAAATATCCTGCTTCGATATGAAGCTGGGTGAGGGGAGAGAACTGGCACAAACAACAGTTTCCAGTATAAACCTTATATTATCTGATGTGTTATCTTGTGGTCTGCTTTCTTTATCTGTAAGTGACCTACATGTTTCGCAGGACAGTTCACGGAGTCCTCACAACACTACACACGTAGTCAGCGTTCGATAACATGTAGACTGTCATCGAGACTCTAAAGTTTTTATTATAGTAGGGACCAACACACAGTCTAGACGTTTTTCCAGTCCAGATATCTGCCAAGCAACCAGTCTAGATGTTTCTGCAGTGAGCTGATTCTTTGAATTTATTTCATTACTATACCGTTTTAATTTTATAAATATCAGAAATAATGATTTCACTTCAGAGAACATAATTAAGTCTAGATAGCAGGTGGCAGATCGATATATACTGTATCAGTTTAAGGTGCAATGGTTCTTCAGCATCCCTTGATGTGCACATATGGGTGTGGGGATGTGAGGGCAGTGTAAACCGAAAAAGCTGAACATTTTAAGATGCAACAATTTTTAACCATTTTACCCCACAACGTTTTTACACATGATTTTAAAGAACAGGGCACTTAGTTTTAGATATATTAAAATGTGTATCGTCAATACCTGAACTTCAACAATACTTGAAAGTCACCTAATGCCCGAACTTCACTCACATGTGATCTTCTCAAAACCTGTACTTCGCCAATATCAAAACTTCATTAAAACTTGCACTTTACCAATACCTGAACCACACCAATACCTGAACTTCAGCAATCCCGAACTTAACCAATACCTGAACTTCACCAGTACCTGAACTTAACCAACACCTGAACTTCACCAGTACCTGAACTTAACCAACACCTGAACTTCACCAATACTAGAATTGCACAAATACCTGCACTTCTCCAGTATTTGAACTCTACCGATACTTGAACTTCACCAATACCCGAACTTCACTTTCATATGACCTTGCCAAAACATTACACTTCGCCAATACCTAACTTCACAAATACCCGATCTTCACCAATACCCGAATTTCACCAATCCCGAGCTTAACCAATACCTGCACTTCTCAAGTACCTGAATTTCACCAATACCCGAACTTAACCAATACCTGCACTTCATCAATACCTGTACTTTACCCATCCCGAACTTCATCAATACTTGAACTTCACCAGTACCTGAACTTCACCAGTACCTGAACTTCACCAATACTCGAACATCACTTTCATATGACCTCGCCAAAATCTACACTTCGCCAATATCTAAATTTATGTTATAAGTTATATATGACATCACCATTACCTGAACCTCGCTAACATATGACTTCACCAATGGCCGAACCTCACTTATATATGATTTCATCAATGCCGGAATCTCTATTATATATGACTTTACCAAAACCTGAACTTCACCAATCCCGAACTTTACCAGTACCTTCACTTCACCAGTACCTTAACTTCACCAATATCCGAACTTCACTTTCATATGACCTCGCTAAAACCTATACTTCGCCAATATCTAAACTTATGTTATAACTTATATATGACTTCACCAATACCTGAAGCTAACTAACTAGTCTGTCTGACAGATCCTGTAATTTTGTTTCTTAAGAGACTTGGCAAGTCTATGAAAATGCAAGTCTAGGGATAGGTGATGACTCTCTACAATAAATATATACTCTGTGCAAAATACATAAAAAGAAAAAAAATAATAAATTTCGGAGACTGCAGTCAGTCTACCCGCGCCCCTAGAGACTAATTATTACCATTACTGTTAAACGCCCGAGTCATATTTATGACATAAAGAAGCACTCAAAAGCAAATGCTGATGTTGCACACAGGCACAGAACCTATATATAGTACATAGACTTCAACAATACCTATCATCAGTTGGTATGTGTTTAGGCAGGAGAAACACATAAACATAAATTCCTTTAGCTTTAAGCGTGCTGCAGCTATCACACTTACATTTGTTATTGTTGCCACAAACCTTGTTATAAACGACAATATAAAGAATGGACTACACACGGGTAAAGAGTTGGCACAACTTCCGGCAATCGCTTTAACAGGACTGAGATATACTGATACCCAAAAGAAACGCTACAGAGAAAAACATGATAACAACTAACTCCTGTTTTTGTGTAACTGTTCATCAAATATATTCTTACTTTGGTGGAGTTCATTTGGTTCACATCCTGCTGAAACAACACTCTTGCATAAATATCTCAGAGAGCAGCTATCATTTATTTACATTTCTTCTTTTAGACTAAACTATAGTCTCTGAAGTAAGATTAATATTTCTATTTTTATTAAAATTAAATTCACAAATATAGATTTGTAATAAAATAAATAAGATCGCAGAGAGTCTGCTCACTTCAGCTGCAGCTATATATCTAGACTGGGAAAATATCTAGACTGTGTGCTTGTCTCTGTTAGAATAAAACGTCAGGCTCCGGATGACAGACTAACAGTCTTGGTATAGTTTCTTTTGGGGCGTCAGTGTGTATAGATTCGAACATAGTTCAGCATATACATTCCAAATCTGATTCATAAACTGTTCATCTGGATGTGATGGAGATGATTGTTGCAGGTTAAGAATAAATGAGAAAATTAAAGAATGAATGAATGAATTAGAGGACGAATGAGTCAATTAATTAGGGCGCCTACACAACTTGTCCATGCACATTATTATCCCATTCATTGGAACGATGAATACTCCACAGTACTTTTGAAGATGTTGAGTACAAGTGAACCAGTGTTGTAAACGCGATGTGCAGGGTACTTATATTACCACGTCATAATGTAAACCACTATACGTGATATGATCCACTGAATATTTAACAGTCTATTTTGAGTTCACTTTTGATAATAGACAAATATTGTGCATGTTATACAACGTTCATTTGTATGTATGGCGCCCACAAAATAGAAACATAAATTAGAAAGATATTTCTGACAACAATCTGTCTGCAATAATGACATTTCACTTCATGTTCGGCGCGACAGGAGGCTTGTCCATATATTGTGATCGTTTTGTCTCTCGTTGGGCATGGGTACATAGAGAGTGCTGAAATACACGACAGTTTCGCATTAACACAAGTGTGTAGGTAATAAATGAATACTTTAAATGAATACCTATGAATCATATATCAATAATCCAATTTAATTACACGCCCCATTCTTTGTTATTAATTCGTAGGCGGATTCAAGACGTTTTTACAATGGAACTTATTGTGTATATGTTTATATTAATACAGACGTATCCATATCTTTAGTTTTCACATAAAATGCTGACTGATGGCATCGTCTCCAGCAATATTTATTTCATCTACGATCACATCACCACACTATACTATCTCTATTTTCACAACAGGAAAATACATATTAAATTGCATGTGTCACATGAAATGTAGAACATTTTATGTCACATACTATCGCGTCGTTTTAGCCTTTTGGGATCAAGTGTTTCTTGTCTTGTTATAATCAGATATACTCAATAAGATTCCGAAGAACGCTACAGATTTCTCATTTACAATAGGTTTCCAGCAACTTTACACAAAGGACTTCTGGCATTGGTATTATCCCGAGAGAATTTCCAAAGGTAGCATCGTGAGAGTATCATAGCGTACTTCAGTTTTTGTGAGGATCTATTTTTGCAGACACCAACAGCACAGCGAGGGGAAACCACAACTGCTGCAGGATAATTTTCTTAACCATTTTACTGACTCTCATACGTACTGAACAGATATTTCATTGAGAAAATTGTAATAAATATATATTTGCAACTAGAGAATATACATTAGATACAAATCAACCACATTTCACATGCAAATGATGAAATGGGGATTTATCTTGTGACTTTCAGTATGTACAATGAATACGCGGTCAGTCCAGATTTGCATTCCTCCTTTTGCAGTTACACCCATGGTCGTCATAGAATCGGATTAACATACTGGACATATTATCATTGGCTGTATATAATAATGGGTAATCGCTGCTTGCACATACAATTCGCTAGTTACCATAAATAATCATGTCATATGGTGTTCTCTTTTCAGATGGCCCCATTCATATTTCATTTTACCAGAGAACATATGCTCAAAACTATATTATCCAGTGCGATGAATTACAGGAATTATTAAAATGAGCAATAAACAAAGGCGATATAAATGCTCCGAACAATACGAGCATAACAGATTTCCAACAATGACTTAGGAATATATGAAACAATGGTCGTATTGAGGGTCGTGAAAATGAAACAAATTGGGTTAGATATTGGTAGATTTCATTGACATGACTCAGAGAGGAAGAACATAAAATGAAATAATGAGGAGAATGAAAATAAAATATTCAGTGAAATAGAAACGTTTGCGTTATGTGGGAGTGTCATGCCGCACGACCAATCATTCATTGATAGCACATCCTGACCGCAATCACGTCACTACTTGTATCCATATGTAAGTTGAGCCATGATCTGCGCCGTGACCGCTCTGATTATGCATGACACACACCAACCGGAGCGTGCAACTGTTGATGGAGTGTTCATAGGACTGGCGGTTACATAGGACTGTACATTATATTCTGACTTGGTGCGCTTCCGGTCTCAATGTCTTAACTGTTTCAGCTATCCTGCAATCACTCATCTCCTTCAGAATACGCGTTTAGCATGCATGTGATAGATTCTACACAGTGCAGCAGAACGTTTAGTCACGGGTCCCATGAATTGCACGTGATTGCTCCATCCTCACCTCTAAACATTAAATGGACATCGCTGAACACGCCGTACCGTCTACTGAACGATGCTGCGACTTGTGCGCTGGTTCCACTTCTATTTAGGCAGGAAGCGAACAACCATAACAGAGGTGGAAAACGAAGTGAACACCTGGGAGCGATTTCACAAAACGATCTCAGTTCAGATCAATCTTAGCGACTCAAACTCAACGTGGCAAACATTTGTCAATATTGTTCAGAACAATCCACGAGTGATTTTAAAACATGTGGTACACCTTGAAGTTGTTTTAACAACTAGAATGATGCTTAAAACTCTTTTTAAAAAGTTGAACTTAAGAATTTACGATCACGTTAGTGCTAAGGTTGCTTTGTGAAACAGGGCCCAGATGTTTATATTTGTCTCTGAAAAGTTTTTGGGCGCCTGAGGGTTACAATACTCATTCTCCAGAAGAAAATATAAACGTTAAAGGGATGAAATCCAGTAACAACAGAGACAAGAGAATCCGAAGTTATTTTGAACAGCACTGAAACCCTACCAATACAAGACTTGACTAGAAATCTCTCTGGTAACATAAATTTATTAACTTTATATTGTCTACCAGGAGAGTCATTAACAGATACTGATCAATAATAGTTGTCACTGAGTGTATAATTACAGAAATCATATTACCCGAATAAACTAACGTGACAAAACTTTGAAATAACAGTCGGAAATATTTCTCAAAGGTCGAATATATATTTGAGAATCTCTTTCTGTAAGTCTCCTCTTAGTCTCATCATATCTTCTGTTATTGTCAACAAATGAATGTAAACCTATATTCATGACTTTTGTCAGAAATGATAAAGGAAACAGATGACAATACAAATTACATGTGACCAGGCAATGACCGGAATAATGCGCTTCGCTTTGCTTTCCAGCTATGTTATTGCTCAAGGCTGTATTGCACGCAATACAGCTTTCCCCCTGCAGCCAATGCCGCTCGGACCAACTCTAATAACATTTGTGGCTGATAGAACGTGTTACCTTATTTCTCAGTTAATGTACTATCAGTAATCTCTTCGCTTAAAGATATTGCTCGGGACTGCAGAGTTAAGGAGCTTCGTTATACGTTCAATATAGCATTGCCCTGGTAAGCTTGTACGAACCACAGGTTAACAGCACCTTAACTGCAGAAGGTCATGTACGACGTCTGTATGTATGTATGTCTGTGGACAGGCAGGTCAGTAAGTAGGTAGGTAGGTAGGCAGGCAGCATGATGGATGGATGGATTGATGATTGGATGGATGGATGGATGATTGGATGGATGGATGGATTACAGATGGATCCATAACAAGATGCATGTATCAATGTAGTCTCGTTTCCAAGACTGCAGTTCAGTTTCCTTTCCACTTAGTAGATGAATAGAGTAGCCAACATGTTGCATAATGAAAACACAGTCTAGACCGCTGTGGAACAAAAGATAAGCTTGTCACTGGGGCTCCTCTTAGTTATTTTATATATCTAGTTAACAATTGTTATACTTGTATTTCAAAATATCTCTAAAGGGTAGGGCCGAGTCTAGTATCATTGGAAAGATTGTGGATGGATGGATGGTTGGATGGATGGACGGATGGACGGATTGATGGTTGCAGGTACCGATTGATAGTTATATAGGTAGCCCGGCAACATGAGCGATGGATCAACGGATGGATGTACAGATGGATCTATATAAGATGAATGTATCAATGAAAAGATGGTAGGGTAGAATGGATGGATAATTGGATTGGTGGGTGGACTAATGGTTCGTTGAAGGGTAACTCAATGCAAACACATTTCTGTGTCTATTGCTTCTGCCATACCTTATTATTATTATTATTATTATTATTGTTGTTGTTGAAATATTTGAATAGTGCAAGACATCAAAGCAATATTGTTCTAAAGCGCTTTTGCAGTATTGAATGTCAGTCACATGTTCGACGAGACAATTACATGAAGTGCATTTATAGAAGTGGTTGGTTTTGCAGGAGATAACTGGACAGAAATAAAAGTGTGGAATCAGAGGAATCACACAGTCTTGTCCAGATGTTTTTCAAAAATCGATTTTTCATTCCGTCAGCTGTCCTCTAATAAGACATGTGAAGGTTTAGCCACAATCCATATGTGACCTGTATTGTGCAGTTATATAAGGCATCACATGCTGCAATTAAACCTGGTTCATGTGTGGGCAGATCTACAAATCCATTCGAATCAAATAGTGTCTTGTCAAATGAGAAAACATCTTCTGGAACGTTGTTGGTCATAAATGAATTACCAGCCCCCAGGCTCCAGAGTCGTCTCTCAAACTTTCAATTTAATAGAATTTAAAACATGGAAAATCAGGCGAATTAAATTATCTTCTCGCCTGTAAATGTCAACGAGATGAGGTGACGGTGTGCCTCACCTGGAGCAGTGCTGTACGCGTCAGCAAAAATAAGATTAATAATAAAAATGTTGTTTTGCAATGAGTCGTTAATAATCAAAATGTGTTTATGTGCCAGGTTAAACGCTGTCATAAGAACTGAAGCAGGTTCAGTTGTTTAATTAGTTGCACAAGACAGTTATAAGCTTTGTGTTCATCTCTGAACACGATTCTGTTCAGGGGCTAGCAGGCTGTGATTCATTCATCATTTTACATGTATATGTACCCAGTGACAGCGAAAAAGAAATGTTTAAACATTTAATGAGTTACATTGGCGAATTCAGCGATGTGAGAAATAGTAACGGGGCAGCAACAGGTGGAAAGCCTTCAGAAGGATGTAGAAGAAGAAGCTTTCAGCAGCAGTAGTAATAGTACTATTAATAGTAGTAGTAGTAGCAGTTGTAGTAGCGACAGTAGTAGTTGCAGCAACCACAGTAGTAGTAGTAGCAACCGTAACTGTAGTAGTAGTAGTGCAATAGTTAGTGCAGCAGCAACAATAGTAGTAGCAGAAATAGTAGTAGTAGTTGCAGCAGCAGCAACAGCAGTAGTAGTAACAGCAGCCGTAGCAGTAGTAGTGCAGGAGTAGCTGCAGCAGCAACAACAGTAGTAGTAAAGCTAAAAATTCACATTTAATTTAAGTTTCTTGCACGTCCCTTCAAGAGAGTGGCTTCTATACAGTCCAGAATGTCAACGCGGAATAGCATTATACTTGCAGTCTAGACTTGTGTAACTTAAGCTGGGCTGACTCAGTGTTCTTGTAGTAGTAGTAGTAGTAGTAGTGGTAGTAGTAGTAGTAGTAGTAGTGAATGAATGCCTTTATTTCGACGGAGGCCACGGGCTCATTACATAATTACAGTACAATTTACAAGATGAAACTAACTGGGGCGCCACTGAGATACTGAAATCAACTGTTCAATTACTACATATTAACGTTTATCCTTGACTTGCAAACAAATATATACTGACGTGCAAAAGAAACGATACACACAGATTTCGGCTGTTTTCACGTACATCTTTATTTCATAGTTAATCAAGTGGATGCTTGGATTTCAATGAGTATATTTGTTTGACATCATGTCAATTATATAACTTCCTAATCTTGACGGGATATCTCTTATATATCCAACGCATGTGTGAATTGAGTCAGCAGTCTCTCAAAACCATGGTATCGTTTCTTTTGCACGTTAGTATATTATGTTTCTTAACGCAAGAAACGCCAACTTCACACCGGTAATCCCTCGGAATAAGTTGTTGCCTTAAGTCCTACTAAAATGGACACTTCAAGCAAAGTGAAATTCTTTTTCTACCTCTGCAATGACACACAGAGGACACATTCGCTCTTTCTCTCTCCATGTTTTCTTTCCTCCTCAATTATTAAACAATGATTGAAACAATGAAGTCTACAAAATGCAATTCTGAAAGCTTTGAGAGATATCTTTGACGTGCAATTGCCGTATACAAGACTGAGCTTAAAGGGACATGATCAGAGTCGCATCTCCAAAATAAAAACCGAAAAAACCTTCAAATAGGTCTGAGTACAAAAACGATTTATCATTTATGAAATAGCGGCGAAATCCTAATAAAAATAATGGACGGTTGACTACATTTTATTCGCCGAAACTCGGACTCGATAATTAATTCCAAATGTTTCCCATTGTGGCGACGTCATCGTTTTATGGGCTATAGCTAAAGTAAAACGGTGACAAGCCGAAACTGTGACACACCCACTTGGTGAAAATCTACGGACAATTCAATGTAATGGTTGTTGGATATATATATATGTATATTCTGTTGCCACCGTTGTGTCCAAAAGGTGTCACCGTTTCGACCAAATATCTATCCCCGTTCGTCTTATTGTGACCGTTTCGTCCAATCGCATGTCCCCATTATTGCTTATCACCGGTTTAGCCAGTTCCATATTTACTTACATTCCTCCAAATGCAATGCGCAATCTATGTTTAGCGTTAGACGAAGACGGAAAGTCTCTTTTCTCTATCGCCTCAATTAGTGTGAAATCTTTGCGTAAAAAAAACGGAAAAAATACAGCACGGTATTATATTACCAGATGAACAGAAAGACAAGCTCTGGACATAGATTAACGTACCTGCATCTTTGATTATGTTCCTTTAAGCGACCTATACAATTAAAGCTTTGACTACTTTATTCAGCTCGTCCATCCACAGTTGATCGCCAGTATTAATACATGTACGTCTCTGTTTAAAAACATACGCAAAGTGATTAATAACTCTCACATCTTGATTTATCCAAGCCCAACCAAACCCATATATGAACAGCAATGCTGTGGCATCACGCTGGCCCCACACAAATCCCCTTATCCGCAAGAGAATATTGATAAGTATTTCTCTCAGTGCCCACATCACTAATAGCGCTGACAATTTCTGCACATCAGTATATTGGTATGATTCAGTTGTTTTATTTTGATATGTTTGCGGATGATATCATAACTTTAGACAGCACTGTTGTAGGCCGCCAACAACATACTTGATAAGTCAACTGGATATTGTGACAATTGGCATCTTTTAGTAAATACTGAGGTAATTATCTTCAGGAAGCGTGTCGTCTGAGAGTACATGTTACTTAAAGGGTTTTCCACTGGAAATTGTCTCTATATAATAATAGGTATCTCGGCTCCTGTTTTTGTACACACACTCGCAAGCTCACCAAGCTTGTAAAGTACAAAGTGCATACAGTTTAAATTGTCCAACTTTGCTAAATTTCCACTTTACTGTATTACATACAATTATTCTGATATGGGTTAGAAATGTGGGGCTTTCATCCTTCTTCATATAGTATATACAAATATTTCATGAAAGATTTTGTAAAGATATCTTGAATCTCCATGGGTCTACCCCGATTATAGTTGTAAAAGGGGATTTGGGGCGGTATTTACTACTACTACTGCTACTACTACTACTTCTGCTACTACTACTACTACTACTTCTGCTACTACTACTACTACTACTACCACTACTACTACGTACTACCACTACTTAATAAATAATTTAATGGTGATTGTACTACCTAAACAAATACAACTGCTAGCATACATATTCATAGAGCCGCTGACTTAGTCATTTATCATATGTTCCGCTTCAAGCGCGCATGAAATGTGAAGTAAACATCAGAAGCCATACATCAGAGTAATTACCCAGCAGTAAAATGGATCTTTAGCCCCATGATAAGTCATTAGTCATGCCTAGCATGTCGTCAAGTCTCACAAACCGCACTACTGCACACACATCAAGGATTATCCCCTGCAATATCGTCGCTGAACGATCGCCAGCTTGATTTATCTAGCGACATACGACAGGATGCGATTTTCACTTTAACTGTTGTTATTACAGAACGCTCCGAAATCCTATGGTTAATCCAGTTCTAGTGTAACGTGACAATTATTGTAAGATCATTATTGCATCACAGATCCGATTTGGTGATAAAATAATTTAGAACACTAGTTCTTCGCCATGCAATTAATACACAGCAGGAACCGACACGTGTACATTATTTAGTATAACCCTATTAACGAATAAATACCCATATGCAAAATACATAACCTTCATGTTCTCAGTGCAATGGTTTTCTGCTGTCAGGCGTATCACTGGCAACAACGAACAAGATGAAGAAGTAAGACACTTTAGTGATCAATTGGATAAGTTGAGATCGGAACCCTGAAAAGTGCAAATGGGTGCCGATTTTTCCTTTCTGAATAAAATGTTTAAAACAATGTCCGTTCCCATGTGAAATTGCAACAAACAGTTAAATATTGTACATGTCAGAAAGAATTGTATAAACATATAAAATATACACGACGTTTCTAGTAGCTTATTAAGCAATACACCCATGTCTTGATGAACGTGTGCTGACAGACATAAGACTAATCAATGTCTTTACCTCGCAATGCAGCCTGCCTCCGTATTTTCCTGCATATGTATCCTTTCTCCATAGTAAATCCCCGCAGTGATGTCCTTAGCGGAGTTGTGTATGATGTCGTTGCAGAGACGTAATGCAGAGAAAATCTCGCCCTCGCATTCACAAGATATCTGACTTGCAAGAGGACAGTGCTGACCCCTCAAACCCTTAGGGCGTTGACCAGTTGCGTCACTGACACGCAATCAATGATCGATTGTTAAACTGAATGACAGCGATCAGCAACAAGTTGAAGGATGTGACTATGACAAGATGCTCGGCTCCTGTCGCCGTAGCGACTTCATCTGTAGCGAAACAGTAGTGCACTCTCACGTAACTTTCCAGTCGAGCCCCGGCGGGTGTATGAGACAGGGGCAATTAATATAAATCAATAATATGGGTGTTAATCTGACGTGGAGTCGGACAAGCTCGTAAAACGTATTGTTTGCAACTGAATGACTTATCAAAAGAGATAAGTGACATGGATTACACCTCTTAGCATCCGGAGGCAGATGATAATAACCAATCATCGAGTTGGTCTCAAGTAACACACGCAGGTCACGACCTTGCGAAGGTAAACAACTTGGAATCTGGACGGTAGTAGGATGAGTGATCGGCTCGTGGTGTCACCTTGGGCAATTGGCAATGCTCAATCGACCCAGCAGGAATTGGGTACCTGGTCGGAAAGTGATTGTAATATGAAAGTTATGCTTTTAGCAGGCAGCTTGAATTGTATACTCAACTGAAATGTATAGTTGAGAAATATTGTTCAGTGTACATTGACCCAATGACCAGGATAATAATGTGGATCGCTTTGAGCACGCGTACAGCGTTTGGCGTTTAGCGCAATATAAGTGACCATATTATTATTTATAAAGAGAGGCAATATGTGTAAAGTATGTAGGAGAGAGAAAGACTCAAGGAAATGAAAAATAAGTACCTCATGCTCGGTCGCCACATTGGCTTATCTTTATACGATTTTCTTCTCCATTAATAATGTGAGATGCCTGTTATCTTGCATACCATGCTATATCATACGGGAATCATATTGGTAGACCTCAAGCGCATGTCAGGTATATCTTTGCTGTACAGGAAGTTCAGACCGTGTGTACACCAAGGATAATAATGTAATGGTAGACTGCATTATCTGTATCAATGTGTCCAAGTAAATCTTATTTGAAACGGTATCTGGTAGAATTATCGGGGATAAAGCACAGGATATAAGTCGGATTAATATCTCACAGCACAATGTACAGAGTTACCAGCGGGGGTCAGTTGTAAGTAATGTCAAATCTCTTAAACCTCTTCCGATTCTTTCATTATCTCTGCCCGCAGACCTATTAACCACCTGTATTTGTGCTTGGTCTTCGATCCGACTGTAAGGGTATCTACATGTAATTGCGTACGTCTGAATGATTTGGATTAATATAAAATACAATCTCATTTCCAATAGGTACCCCTCCCACCGACAAATCTCATTCTTAAAATATTTCATAAATCCAAACTTTATACTATTATCTGACCTCTTTGTCTCTAAGCCAAGACCTCCAAAGTGGTCGATACCGGCCCCTCAGGGTCATTGTGGTTATCCGAGGGGTCGATAAGTGCTTGTGGATCACAACACTGTCCCAAAACGCCGCGGGTCGTTGCACCTTTGTGGATCAAAACATGTATGGGTGCATATGAAAAGCAGGGTTTGGTGTGCCCTCACATACGCATGTGGAAATTGTACTTCTTCTTAATTATTTGGGGTTTGTTTCATTTATATTTGTACATGCCTGGGGTCGATGAGAGACCAATGATTCTCACTATGCCAACAGTGTCCTCTTGGCCAAGTGGCCTTGCTGGTGAATTGCATAAGTCCATCCCGCTGAAATAGGGTACCTGGTCGGAAAGTGCTCATGCGATTATGTTGTATTTGATCATTTCCTAAACTGTCACTGAATATTTCACTGCCATATCGGCCTTGAGAGCTGTGGCAATTACATTTACCTATCAGGGGTGTATTGAATGTCGACTTTGTAGACAACTCAGTTGTTGAACTTCGTTTTTGCGATGTCTCGGTGGCTAAGTGATCTACATCGCTGATTTTCAGTGCTGACAATGGGTGCTTCATTCTGAGGGCGCGGGTTCGAATCCCGGATGGGATTCAACCACAACCACAACAGTAACAGAATAGCTATTTTTTCAAGAAAATGTAATCCCCAAATAATCAAATAATGTTGTATTTGATCATTTCTTAAGCTGTCACTGAATATTTCACGGAAAGTGATGGTGATGTGAAAGTTAACCTTCTGGTGCCGAACAGGGAACCTTGGCTGTATACTCCCTAGGGAGTTGAGATTGTGGGTTGTACATTGTTCCAATGACCAGGGTAATAATGTGGAGCGCTTTGAGCATGCATCTTTGTGCGGATATAGCGCTATAGAAGGCTGCTCATTATTATCATTCTATACAGAAGTCGATTGTCTGCTCGAAACTATGAAAAGCATATCAGAATAAACGCCTCATTAACCAGAGAACCGGTATTATTACGGGACGGTTATATGCTGTAGCTGAGCATCACGGTCTTATGATGAGGTATGCCTCAAATTGCATGTTTTAAGCCAAGGACTTTGCAATAACGTTCAGTTATGGCAGAGAGAAACCTGAAAGATCATTAAACCCATTGTTAGTTGGAAACATATTGATCATTCTTGAGACATAGTAAATGCAGTAATAAACAGACTCATTCCGGCTTTAAAATAATTGTTTATCAATCTCAGCGCCTTATGTTAAGATGCTTGGACAATTTTTCATGGATTCTGCCGCACATAAATATCGATTTCTACACAATTTAACTTTCCATTTCCTTTCTGAGGCAGCTAACTCTAGCATTCGATATCAAATGATACGAAATGAGAATCCGTATTGTTAGGTACAACTATATGAGAAACAATGTGTCCTTGACACTTCAAATGTCTGGCTTGATGTCAGATCAACCAAGTCTCGGTATCACACTAGACAAATCATATTATTCATTGAGTGGATTATTCCCAGTTAAGATTATTCCTCTGCAGCACTGATCTGCAAGCGTCCAATATCTTTATCGCGTTACTCCCCCTTGCATGTTTGATGAGTGTTCACCGCGACGTCAAGCAGGTCGGTATACACATATATTGGCCCAGTCTTCAGGCGTATTTCATGCTTCAACTGGCTTATCTTCCAGGATGTTTTGACTTCTGTGTATTGGATTTCAGATGTCTAAGTCACAAACAGTTCAAAGGGTTACCTATCAATAAACATATGCATCGGACTTACTGAATTAATGTGCGGGTTCTCGATCACGAGGCTCACCTTTAACCTCTAAAGAATGCTTGGGATAAAGTCCTCTGGATATGATAAACAGAATATTGCTCAAATAAAGCTCCGGCATAAACGATATATCTAGTGACGAAATCTGAGCTGACAGAAAATAATCACGAATCGAACTGAAGTAATCAAATCAAAGTTTAAGCCAAAATTAAAACAAAGGTTATATTTGTTTGCTCTTATTTACCGATCAAAATAATTCTTCAGTTTTCAGTCAATTTTAAATGATTTTGATCTTACACCATCTCTAACAAAAATGCATTTCTGAATGTGTTCACCTTGGATGTGGAGTACTTGCTTTGCGATGATAAAGCAGAAGGATTGCTGAAAGTCATGTAAATAACAAATCACATTATTCACAATTCTTTAAGGAAACAATTAGCCTACCTACCTAATATTGTCAGTGCTGGTCGGAAATGGTCCAAGGAAATATCTTTAAGGATGACCTTATAAACTAATTGTTCCCCCCAGTGATATATACTCATTGCGAATTTGAAAAGCAAATGCATTTGTTAGAGTTTTGACATCAACGAGTTTCATGTTCGGTTGCATTGTGAGGACTTTAACTTCAAATGACACTTAAATTATTACATTGCATTGTCTCGTTACATAATACGTTGCTGGCTGCAGAGAAGTTTCAAATGAGTCCTTTATGCTTGTGTCACTGGGAGAAGTAGCGCTGGATTGTTCAAGGTTTACGTATCTTTAAACTGTACAGCGTAAACCCAAACATGTTTCATTCAGACGACATACTGAAACATGTGAAACAAGAGCACGGACACAAAAGCAAGCCTATTGTTATGATGTACCGCTGAAACAAGGTTCCATACTCTCCATTATGTGAACACTCAACCATGTCTTAACGTCAGACATTGGCAATAATGTATTTCATTTCTGTTTGAATTCATTGTGTGGATTTCAGTCTCTGAACAACATGATCAATACTTTGTTCTTCAGGCATATATTATTTTTTTTTAATCGTAATCATTAAATGCTTTACAACAATTACTGGTAGTTTTAATGTGATATTAGTGTGTGTGAAGCTCGTTAATGCATTGAACTCTTGATTGCAACGATCGTTTTGTAGCGTGCGTTCGGAAAGTGTTTTTAAATTTCACATCATTCTCACGCTGATCAATCCCTTTGTCACAAATGCATTGACAAAAGACAACTGAATTGCTGATTGCGGCGAATATTGAAATATGAGGTTTTATAAGTGTCTTCATATGGCGTGCTTAATGCACAGTTCTAAGTATCTGACGTCAACGATTTTTGTCATAGGACTTATTTAAGTGCCATTGTTCAGTTAATCGTTAAATAATATAATACATACATATACATAGATAAAATAACTAAGATAAAATAACTAAGGTCATTTTATTGTAACTACTACAGAACATTTAGATCCAGCATTTCGGGATGCATACAAATTGACAGTAACACCAGAACATTGAGGCTCAAAGGCGGAACCCAACAGTCTTTCCTCGAGCAAACGCAGATCCTTTTAGCCACATTATAACATGACTTAAGATCGGAAAGTATCAAACATTTTGTGATCAACTTATGAATCGAAGACTCGCGTTCATGCAAGAAACTGAACTATAATTGTCACTTTTAATGTGCAAGTCAACGTCCAACGAGTATTAGCTGCAATAACAAAACTTCTTTTTAGAATCACTCACAACGATACTTTAAAACTTTGACATACATGTAGTTCAGACAGCATTGTGCTGTAAAAGAGAAATGCTCACTTCTCATAAAATATTTAAAAGAACTACATTGTTTGCACTAATCTCAATGCACTGTCAAACGGTTACCGATACATCACGATCTCCTGCCTTGCAAATGGAGGTATGCATTATGTTATAGGATCGTCCCTATCGAGCAGTGACAACAGAATAGCTCGTGCCAGAATGCTGCAAGAAGAACCAAGTATGATAGATGGTCCCGTTACTTCGAACATAGCTCCCCTTCCTATGCATAATTCATTTGGGTAACTTTCAGTGATTGATGAACGTAATTCCACTTTCTGCGAGTGCAGCCGAGGTTACACTAGACGTTCGGGAAGTCGTTGTTATAGAAAATGACAAGAGGACCCCGAAACATGGTAATTGCACGTCATCGCACTGATAAGAGGATGAGAGCTGAATGGCCGAATGTGATTTATCCTTCATGCCAAACTGGTTACATGTACATTTTACAAGTAAGGAATTGGCAGCTCCGAGAGTCCGAGAGTGTTTCTTTTACTTTATTGTATTTTGAAGGGTCATTAAACCAATGTTTCGCTTATGTCATCAAATAATTATCACTTGTAAACCAGAAACACGTTTCGAATAATTGCTTGGGCGGCGTTAAGAAGTCTCATATGTTCACGGTTCTTGGCATCGTTATAACGAAAAACATGCGCAACAGGCGTCGGACTCGTCATCCGACAATGGTCAAGTAGCGAGTTCCTATTAGCCAGCGCCGCAATGTGCACTTGGACAAGGTACTTTACTCCACTTGTCCCAGTCCGTCCCGCTGCCGACAAGCAGAACGCTCTCGTCGGTTAACCAAAATAATCGTAAACTCTTTAAAAATACCATTCTGGCTTTTAATGTGTCTTATTCATGTAAGTGTTATCGACTACTTTCATGGTTATTATTTATTATTTTAAGTTCAAAAGGATATTATTGGAAACGATGTATGCTACACCACAGTCATATCAGGCATTCTTAGCGTTCACAAGCCAATTTGGATCACTACATGTATGCACATTTACATATATTATATAACAATTACTTACTTCCAGTTTTCTGCTGAACACCACGCTGTGTAATCATCAAAGATGTGGTATATTTACAGGAAAGACTGAACAGACGAGACTAACGTTATGTTTACGTATGCCGCACAACCTATAGTGTCAAAAAGCCAACAACAACAATGGCAATAGTGACTGCTGATATTTCTCCTTCGTATTATCCGCGCAATAGGGCATGGGGGTTGATGCGGACGCTGATTCCTCTGAGTCACGGCGCTGTCGTTGAGATAGCAAAATACCACTCGGCATTATCAGCGTCTGCGCCACAGTCACGTGGCCGTCATGAAGTCGGTTAGGTTTACACATAACGCAAAATGTCAGAGGAAGAGATTAAAATACAGGGTTCATAGGGGATTGGACTGATACCAGACATTCTGTAATGTCTTGTAAGTGATACGCACTTCAATTTAATTAGATACTTTTCTTGGTATCGAGGTTAGTAGGAAACGCGTAATAGAGCTTGCATCGTTATCACGTAAACCTGACGATTGTGACAGCAAAACGAGGAGAGATGATCATTAGCAAAGACGAGAGGCTTTGGCAAAGTTCAATTGTCACTTCATCTTGACAATGATCAGAATATCCCCGTCAAAACCATTTGATGTCGATTACTACAGAGCACTGGCGTCACTGACGGATGCTGGAGCTGCGGGTCGCATTGGGTGTCTGAAGAGCTGACACCAAAACAATTGTCTACCCCTACCCCCCCCCCCCCCCCTACACAATATATAAACAATATTACTGTGATGGTCCTTTTAACTAGTCTCTGTTAATTAAATGTAAATGTAAATCACTATTAGTGTATCGGTCATATGTCAGCCCCTCCATGCAATGACTGTGGTCTGTGGCTGGCTAATAAAAGGGATATCACTATGAAAAGAAGCGTTCTAGCATCTAGTCACAGGGACTTAGTGAAAGTTTATATTGTCTGATGCGAGAGGAGGTCCACCGATGGGTGGGGGTGCTTGCGCGGGG
>JAUELE010238434.1:0-11559 GCA_031471655.1 Diodora aspera
ACTATCGCAATAGTATCGCAATAGTAGGGCCACTATCGCAATAGTATCGCAATAGTTGTTTTAACTATCGCAATAGTCAAAAATGCCTCAATAGTCACCCCTAATATTCTAGTTTAAAAAAAAAATGTTTATTAAAGTTGGATACGTCAAATCAATGTCTCTTTTCAAAACACAATCTTTGGAACAGGTTAATATGCATATAAGTGTATGTATACCACGAATATTACACACAAGGCCAGGCACAGCTCTCGAATATTTTTAATTTCTTTTAGGACCCCCGGGCGACAAGCTAAGTGAAAAATCCCTACAAACTTTCCGACAGAATTTTGAAAATATTCGTAAACCTTCGGAAACGTTTCACATGCAAATAAATGTATTCGACTAAAATTCGGAAAGCATTAGGAAATCGATAAAAAATAAGTGGAAAACCCTCAGAGAAAGGTTTGGAATGAGGCTGGTTATTTGAAAATAGATAATAAAACCGTCTGCATCTATCGGGAATACTGCGTTGTTTAATTAGACATACACTTTTACAAGGCGTGATTTACAGTTGATGTTATTCATTTGACAGAGATAGCACCAGACCTATTTCGCGTTCGGGAATGCGTATCCAACATTTACACATTAAATACATTTGAGAAGGTTCAAGGGCTTTACCTCTTTTATATAAACATCTGCTGGAAGCTCCAAATCCTGTTTTGGTTAGGGCAGCCATTGATGACACTGTCTCGTCAGCGCTCTAAACAGAAGAGCAGAGAAGAGAACAGAACAAGAACTTTATAACTGACTTGGACCCGTTGGTCCCTCATCACACATCTTCACAATTAGGTACATGGTCATGGTGTGGAGCAAAGTCAGATCTGTGTCAGGGGATGGACATTAAATTTGTATTTAAACGTAACTTGGTGCATTCCTTCAAGTTTTCATCAAGTTTCGCAACATTTGACTTTGAACAGTTCTTTTATACTTGTATACGTTTGTACACATTCGGTTTCTCCCAATAATATTTCGATATATACATTTTACATCGTTGAATATACTTCGGACAAGTTAAGATACAATGACATTCATCATACCCTTTTTCTGAGACGTCTTTAAATTTCAGTCCCTTGTAAGTTATTTTATGATACGGTATTTCATGAACTAGTTTCCATGTTACGAAAGAAATCTGCCTGATTTGAGCTACAATATACATGTTTCGGTCCATGTTTAGGTCATTCTGTACATTCTGTATATGCGAAGGAACTCCATGTTTAAAGCGCTACATCTCGCCAATATTGACAGGTGAAAATAATGAAAAAAAACCCCAAAACATAACGGTCTCCTGTCGCTTTAGATTGCTAAAACTGAGCGTTTGGCTTAAATTCTGGAATTATTTGATCACAAAATCATTTTATGTGCCTATTTATAGTACATGTACATATCACAACGGTATCTGTGTATAGAATTTGCCTCGGAACTACTCGTCACCATGGAAATAGACACATGCGAGCAGGAGGGAACTCCAGACAGCCGTTACATCGAGCTTTTGGCGTCTTGAGTGTTTAACTGGGTCATACATACGAGTCGTTTGACACAGACATTTTACAATTTAATTTGTGCAGTGTATGTTTATTGACAATAAGTTATGGAGGTACATGTATAGTTTTAAACGTGTATTTTGCACATTTGAATCATTGGACACCTTATGTATCTGTATTTAACAGTAAAGTCACAGTTCGGCTCTGCCAGTTCAAGGAAGATACTCATAGATCGGAAGCCACATTTGTAAACCCTTATTGGCTACCCCGAAATGGGAAACTGGTACTGTAACTTTCACCCACCACCAGGCTCAGGCCATTTCTAGTTTTACACCAGACATGAACACATTCATTGGATCCTTCAAACAGACACGAGTCAAATCCGGACCTCACATGCAGTGACTGCGATGGACCATCTTGGGTTGTCTAATAGCAATTGATTCTATCGTGTGGCCAGCTTATTGGCTGTGGTTCCTCCCTTTAACTTCTTGTGTGCAGAATTTGCTCAAAATACACGTCTGGGAGATATTAAGCAGACAATGATAAATCATACGACTATGAACATTTACCAAAGGATCTTTCCAAGTTGTGAAGACCGGATAAAGCTAGCAGGTACAGACTTTGCTTTATATTATCACAAAGGAAAGGCTACATGTGATTATACATGCATTTTAATCACAAGAATGTCTTGAAACCAGTGCTCCAGACGTAATGTCATTGATCTGTTCCCGGAGTCGATACTCCTGTGGGTCAGATGGGTACAGCCCCCGATGTGGGTCAGCCACACAGTGGGATAATCACATTAGAATTTCCACGACCGATCTTTGATGTCTTGACGGACATGGTACTTATGATGTTTGTACTGATCGCTGTATAAGTAGAATTGATTTTAGAAATTTGTTAATAAAGACTGTATTCTTCCACGTAATATTTCTCGGTTGCCTTCTCGAGTCAAATGCTGTTCCTCTGTTTGTAGCACGTGCGGGAATAAATCAGGATTATGTGTTGTCGCAGTTTTGATAATATTTTTGTGCGCGTGTGCATGCATGGTGTAATTGTGTATATGATTTTATTCTGACACATGGCTGTTCACACTATTCTCCTGTTATGAATACTCTTGTTCTTGCTACTCCATACATAAAGTTTGTGATTTAGATGATTATCTTTGTTTTAATGCCCACCATCCCTAATTGTTGTACTCTTACTCGTCAACATTCATACAGAACGCATTCATAGTCAGCAACAAAAGAACGCCATATTTCGGCGGTAACCGGAAGTACGCGCCTGCACACTCGCTCCTTACTCTGCTCGTTTGTGATTCAGAGAACGAAGAGTATGTTGCACGTCTCCGGTTGCCACCCCCCTGGGGGACGTTCCCTTTGATTAGAAAGTGTTGACCCCCGGATTCTTTCTCATGGGGATCAGAGGAAGGTTTGTCATGATTTGCAGCTCGGGAATTGATCACTTCGCGCTATTCTGTGGCCGAGTTATGAAATATGGAAATCTGCAAGTGCTGCTAACCGATCAAGACGATTCTGCTGTGTTTATAGCATTGTAAGAATACCTGCGCACCTTGCACACGCAGGAGAGTACCTTTCCATTTACGCACATCGACTGGCACCATCAGTATGTACTTTGAGCTTTAGGCTGTTCAGGGATTGGACTAAACATCGTGAGATGCGTATGCGCACGAAAATACCAATTCATAAAGCCTCCTAAGCCTACAGGTTGATAAGGAATCAGTGATACTAACAAATTGTAAAATACGATAATAAATATGACGTCAGTTTGCTTTGTTGTACTCATGCTGCTCGCAAAACATTCCTGATTCCGACAGTTTCAGGCCTAAGTTATTCGCATTAAAAGCTAAACCTGTAGACGAGCTACATTCGCACCCTCTTGACATTTGAATTATTTCTTATTGTATTTTTTGAGAAAATTATTCTTCTTCGTCGTCGTCGTCTTCTGCACACATGTATGTTGAGTATATTTCACATGTCAACGTGGCTGACCTCTGACACTGCCAGTTTACTGCAAGAGAAGAGCATCACCAGTGGATAGCTGGGTGATTCTGATGCAGTGAAACCTGCAATCTACGACTGGTACTGACGAACTAAAGGTTATATTGTTATCCGACAGCACATCAGATCATCGGGCCTTTATGAACTTTAGATACAACTTTATGACAATGGACAGCCAATTTTGAATAACGAACTAATTTACTGGTTCGTTAGTTTTAAAAGAACAGGACTTTTTAAATGTTGCATATTACTTGCTCGCATTGAACTGAAAGATTAAGCCGCAGTAAGGGCATTATAACACATCTGTTGCGTGATTATTTTGGCGTTCATTCAAACATGGCTACATTTGAACTTAAGGAAAGCCCACGTCATACCAATGATAAGAGGCCAGAATCGATATTTATCAGAGGCATGTGCAAGCTGGCTACTCCACTGATAAGCGTCTGCACTGTTTTCTCTGTCATAAGTAAAAACTTGAGAGTTGTTCTGCAGTTTGCGCCTTACATTGTCTGCACATTAATTATTAACACCTGTGAATATTTTAGAAAATAGCTCAAAATCATACGTCGGCAGACTTCAAAATGGGACAGAAGAAAGCAACTGTCGGAAGGACGATGTTTGAACCTTTTACTGTCGGCGGGCCCACGATGCTTGAACCTTTTACTGTTGGCAGCCCACAATGCTTGAACCTTTTACTGTTGGCAGGCCCACGATGCTTGAACCTTTTACTGTCGGCAGGCCCACGATGCTTGAACATTGTACTGTCAGCAGGTCCACAATGCTTGAACCTTTTACTGTCGGCAGGCCCACGATGCTTGAACCTTTTTACTGTCGGCAGGCCCACAATGCTTGAACCTTTTTACTATCGGCAGGCCCACAGTGCTTGAACCTTTTACTGTTGGCAGGTCCACAATGCTTGAACCTTTTACTGTTGGCAGGCCCACGATGCTTGAACCTTTTTACTGTCGGCAGGCCCACAATGCTTGAACCTTTTACTATCGGCAGGCCCACAGTGCTTGAACATTTTACTGTTGGCAGGCCTACAATGCTTTAACCTTATACTGTCGGCAGGCCAACAGTGCTTGAACATTTTACTGTTGGCAGGCCTACAGTGCTTTAACCTTATACTGTCAGACAGCCCGGATTCAGGGGTTTGAGCACTGGGAGCACATTGTCTCTTCCCTCCCCTAGCTCATCCATTAAAATTTGTTGCTTTGTTAAGTACCAAATCAACCCCTAACGTATTATGAAAACTCGTGAAATCTGGTGAAATGGCACCACTTTGCATGTACAGGACCCTCTCCTGCTGTCGTGTTAGCAAGGTGTCAGTGACCCACCCCGGACACACACGCACACGCACACGCACACGCGAGGACTTTTCTCCACAAGCTCAGAGTACATCCTCGCAAATGTATTTTGCACGTACTTGATATTTGTACCGTAAATACTGATTCGTGTGGCCACACTGGCGAATTTAAATCAGGTAACCCTCGACTTGCAATTCTCATAGGCCTGTTCGATTCCAGTTTTCTTGCTTCACTCTATAGTTTGTCAATATTGAAGGTTCAGAAAGTTCCAAAAATATACTTCAAATCTGACGCAGGTGTACAAGTGCTGTCGGTATCCTGTACATAGTCTCGTTCACAGTCTGTCGTTTCCGTTTTTAGCTTTTGTCAGAGACTGCGGAAACACAGCGCTATTCTGAAACAATTTTCTCGATTAGGCGGCCATTAACACCCCCAAACGGAGTTTTTCTCCATGATGACACTCTAAAGAGAATTAAACTAGACTTTCAGAATAACCCTTAACTTTGGTCAATATCTTGAGTCAAGGCATAGAAAGCTCAACCTCATTATGGTATTTTTGTCTATTGGGCCGGACTCTGGCATATCTAGGGAAGAAATAGTTTCTTCCTCACTATACGTATTTAATGAATTGAAAATGTGTTTTGACAAGTCTAGAATAAGTACATGTATCTGTTAGAGAAAGGAAGGGGGGGGGATAAATTTCGCAGAAAAGTGGCGTATTTTGCTTAGCAAACGATCATCTGTCCCTCTCCCATACCTTTAACGTCGTGGGACCCAACCCCATCGTCTCGACCCTAATGAAGGTTGCAAGGATGCTCCTGGGATCGTGGGATAATTATGTTTCCACCGTGAGGGTCACCAGATCTAGAGAATTCTGTTTCCAGGGTCGCGGCCAAAAAGTTTGGGAAACACTGCTTTTCCTAGTTTTACCCAGTGGAGAATTATCCACAATGATTGAGCAGTCTTAAGCCTACAGACCTGGAAGGGAAAGGTCTCTAGAACAAAAAGAGATTGGTTTAAAACCTGGAATGTTACAAATGTTTTCTAAAAGTAAAACGGAAACAATTAAAAAAAAAATATGAAAAAGACTATAATTGACTCCTATAACACTTAAACTTTATGATGTTATAAATATAGTACAATATACATATTACTACCATATATAAGTTATTTATCATAACTTTACGTCACTTTGATCTCATTGAACGAAAGGGAGGGGTGTTACCAAAGCTCAGCCTAGGGGGCCGGTTAGTAGTTACTCCACCACGGGTTATACCCAATACTGGCACGATGACGATAAGGGTCGACCGGAAGCCAATCTGAACTGTATTCCCAACGTTGCCCGGAACCAAAGGTTCACTGCTCCCCAGAGATAGACTCTTCACTCTTCTAGCTTTAACAGTCTGGCAATTCCTATCAAAGTGATTCCAGCCGGGTCCGCAAGCCTATTTCCAGCTGATAAAAATGTACTTTTGATAAAATGGATTAAATCATAAACAAACGCAATTACGTATAAAGTATGTATAGCAAGAGTAAAGAACTTAACATATTGTGACAACACTACATAAATTACAGTATGAGTGTAAGGACAAAGCCTGAAAGGAAACTATGACACATATATATGACGTTATAGAAATCTATCTGGTCAATATTTCGTCGAGCAAGGCGTATTTCCCGGACGTGCGCTCAGTGCATCAACATAAGCTTCTCCAGTGGCCGCTGTAATGACCCCAGCACAAACATAACCATAACAGCCGCATATTCCGCTCAAAAAATTAATTTCCTGTTTGGCTTATCGTGTAAGTTTCTTGCGTCTCAGAGAAGTAAATCAATATGATAATCAATCAGTTTTTAATCAGCGCCTCATCGTCACTGGTGCAAAAGTACTTTATAATTACTGGGTACACATACAGGCGATTTGGAGGCGCCAGATTTAGCTGCAAGATGGACTCCTCTCACGGCGTAGTGTGCCGAATCACGTGATGACGTCCAGCCAGACCGTTAAAGTTGCACTGCCCTCAAACATGACATTTAGCATTTTATATTTGTTTCGTTACTTTAAACGTGTTATGTTTTATTTTTGCTTCTTTTAAAATAATCAAATGTTGTTGCTTCTGAAATGTACGAAAGGGAAAATCAACAGACAATAAAACCCTATCATCCAGTTTTAACTGCCAAATTTTGTGTGTTACAAATGTGATACATCCTAGCAGCAGAAAGGTGGTTCAAATCTATGTTAAATTCATATGAATTCTTAAGCAGCTTCGAGACAAATATCACACTATGCCAATTTAGGTGCTGCGCTGGTTGTTAGGTGACCTCGGCTTACTTCGGCATGAGTCGAGCTCGTACCAAACTCATGATGCGATTCCTCCTGAACACTCGTTGCAAACTCGTAACAAACCCGAGAAAGTCGTACAAAACCGGTATCGGCCTCGGTAGTCATAAGGCTTGCGTCCTATCTAACTCGTAAAAAAACTCTCGAACCAGACTCGTGTAACACTCGTAGCTCTTGCATTTCTTGTCGAATTCTAGATGCTGAAAGCTCAGAACCAAAAGAGGATGGTGTGAGAGGGGCTGTACTACATCTCAGATACATCATGTCTAAATCGTGCAGTGTTGTTTACCTTCAATTCACTAAACTGACTGAATAAACACGTCTATAAACGATTTGTATTTTGGGACGACCAGTATTTCAGTTTTATGTTTGTATACTGAACCCAAAAAGAAAGAAAAAAACCCAGTACATCTAAAAATCAATTATGAAAACACACTATGAAAAAAACGGCTGGCGTGAAAATGAAACTGCACACTTTTTCGCTGACGGTAAGGGGTATAAAAACATCCTAGTCGTTCGACTGATCCTTCATTTTCTCCCTGGTTTCGAAGATGCTAAGTTTAATGCATGTCAACGAGAACAACCAGTTGGACGTCTGCAAGCTGGTCAGAGTTTTCGGAACGTTGCCAGTGCCTTCGTCGTGAACATAGCAACCATTTATCGACTGCAAGAACGTTTTGCCACTACTCACAACACTGCTGGCCTCCCCAGAAGTGGCTGGCCGAGAGTGACCACACCGCGACAGGACAGACACCTCCATCGGCAACAGTGCGATCCATTCCTCTGTGTCAACAAAACGGCCCGACAGACCACTGGAGTCCACAACAGTCCAATAAGTGGTGACACCGTAAGACTCGGTCGCAATCAGCTGAACTGACGTCGCCGCCATCCATCAGTCCGTTTTCAGTGAAGAACAAGACACCAGAACTGATGTAAAAGATGTGGCATCAAATGTACAAACAGAATACATGTCTTGTGCATATCTATCTCGACTTGCGTTTCATTTGCAGTTCAGTATACTTATGAATTATTAGTTCAATGTACGACAGGAATGTGGGGTAGCTGACTGGTAACATCACCGGGTTGTCGCATAGGAAACCCGGGTTCGAATACAGGCCCGGGTAACAAAATTTCAGCTGAAAGCACTGACCACCCCTCAAGTGAAATATGACTTTGCCTATGAAGAACATACACTTGGAAAGATTTTTAAATCTTACAAATCATGTAAAGCCGTCCTAGCGGGGATAGTATAAGGAGTCGTAGTTGCTGTGAGGGAATTCCGTGAAAATAAAAACTCGATTTGAGCAATGTTATCAAGTGCAAATCAGGGTAAATCAAAACGTTCATGGCCTCAATATACGTTTTATATGTGCAATGTTTCAAACGTGTGCACAATCATTGAGAGAAACCATTAATAAATCAACAGACAAGCTTTTACATAAATAAGTCCATTAGTGTTGGCGATACCGGTCGTCACCACAGAGAAACGTGCTTTGATAATGTATCTCCTGAAGAAAGGTTTGTAAATTTCACTGGGAAATTAACGAAGATATCCTCCAAACACTGGGGATGATTTCTCTGCATATTCGACTATCAAGAAGTGGGGTTGAATTTAAATGTAGGAGACACCACAATACAGAGGGAATGGTACGATTGTACACCCGGGTTCGCAGAGAAAACCCGAGAATGTGTGTAATCACAGGGAGCGATCACATGGCTTTGAGTCGTGACTGGGAGAGGATGTCGGACGTTGACGAGCAGACTATTTGCGAACAGACAGGTTAGTTTGTTGATGTAGGCATGTGACCCATGAAGTTTATTATTCCATACAAAGTAAAAGTTGTTTTTAAGGCACTATTTCGTCTATAAAAGGGGTGCGGGATAACGCAGTGGTTCGTGTGCTGGACTCGCAAACAAGACGTCGTGGGTTCGAATCCCGCCCGCCTCTCTCTTGTGCGGAGGGTTCGAACAGGAGCTCCAGAACAATGCTCCTGTTCGAACCCTCATAGCTAGCAGTAAGTGCAACAATTGAATGGGGCTCGAACTGCTTCCCCAGATTCCCTATTCTCCCAATTGGGCAACGTCTGACTTTGCCAATGACGATGCAGTGATTGCTGTTGTTGAGGACTATTTGGGAAACCAAGACCAAGACCAAGACTTGTACAGAGAGATGATCATCAAACTGAGGCATTGGTAGACCACGTGTATTGAAGTTGACAGAGAGATGATCATCAAACTGAGGCATTGGTAGACCACGTGCATTGAAGTTGACGGAGACTTTGTTGAAAAAACATTAAAACATTTGCTCTTGTGGTTGTCTTTGTCACTCCATGGACGTTTTTAAAAAAATTTAACCTTCATATGCGCCATGACTAAGAATTGTATAGAAACCGAAGACATTCCAGTGCAAAATAACCAACGGAATGATGATAATATTGGAGACTTTATGAGCTATAGTGTCTGAAAAGAATATATAAGAAACTTAAATATTTCATAACCCAGAAGCCGATTCTCGAAATGTACTGAAACTTCTGAAACTATGTGTTTTTAAATCCTTAGAATGTTCACACATCTTATTTAGAAAATGTCGTTGATAAAGAACTTCATTCAGGGTATTCTCAGCTACCAAAGGACCCCTAATTGTAGTGTATTGTCAAGCTTACGTTTTCCATTGTCGCTATTCAAATGAATCCTAACATAGATTGAAAAAGAAAGAACGGGTTGCACTGTCTTTGAAGTGTCTGTACCCAAGAGCTCTCTATGTGCTCAGTACCAATCAAATGGATATGGTTATTGAACTCAGTACATTATATTCATCTCTACAAATAGATGAGGAGAAATAACGTTTGTGGTCAGATGTATTGACGATGCGGCCTAAACGATGCAACCCGTCACCATGTCTATGGTTGTCCTGAAGCTGGAGACGTCTACGTCGGCATCGTTAAGTGCTTTACAGAGAGTCCTTTGGAATGAAGTATTTATTTTGCTGCTTTTCAAGCTGAATTTTATTCAAGCCTTTGGAGCTTCAGACCATTCTCCGCAGTCTTACGACGGGTTAGGTTGGTTTGACCAAGCATCTGGTTAAATCAGATCTAACTGAATATTAAACAGTGTTTTCAGTCGATTGGAATAAAACATCTAGACATGAGTTACCTTCCGCCTCCGGTCCATAACTTTTAACATTTCTTTTAGTGATGGAAAACACATTGTCGTTCATCTATTCCCGTTCCACGAACAAAAATTCAGTTTTAGTTTGAGGACAGATTCCTACCCAACTAGAGATAATAAAACCAGCGCAAAACTCTAGCCCTCTTGCAATACCCCTGCAGGATACCGCAGAACATGGGCTGAAAACTAACCGTATATCCTTGTCGTTGTAACAAATAGGAGTTATTTGTTGTCTAATAAATGAATCTCAAAGACACTTTTGAGAAAACATGTTGAATAACGATTTATACAGCACAATGAATGTCTTGAGTGCGATTTAGAGTCTTTTGTCATGGAAGGTCGCAGCTCGTATTAGTCTGTGATTTTGCTCTCTATTCTGAGAAAGGAAAGGTATTCCCAGAAGAGTAGTGTTTTCTCTTGCTCTTCCTTGAAATGTATTTCAGTGCTTGCGCTGCTGTAGAAGTCTGGCATAGCTAGTAAAGCAAAGGTGTTCCTAGAGGAGTAGCACTCTCTATTCCTCTCCTTGAAATAGATGTACGCTATCGTAGGACCCTGGAGAACGTTTAAACACAGCTCGTAAAGGAATAGATGTCTTAGTGGAAATGGAACTTTAATCGAACGATGTGGACTATAATATTAATTGTTTTGCAGTAATGATGTTATACGACACGCTACAATTATCCCTATTGTTCTGAAAGGTAATTATTCCAGATAATCAATCCATGGGCTGGTTACCTTATTTCTATCCCCAGGCACACGAGTTTCGTGCACGAGCATCGAGTGGTATATGGGACATACCGACCACGCCTCCTTATCTGATATAACCTTTGCGTTGAAATCTTCTTCCATAATAGGTTATCTTTAAAACTTCCTAAATACTTAACCTGTTTCGTTTGAAGACAAATCCGCGGCTGATGTCAAACAGATGTGAAGCATTGTTCTACAAAGCAGTCAACTAAAGTAATGTGAATAGCCATTTGTTGAAACACGAGTGCCAGTACCTGGATCTGTTTACAACCCAACAAGGGGTTTAACGAGTGCAGCTGTACTCACTTACAGCCTCGGCACCAAGATTTCACAGAGCTTGTCCAGAATCTAGAAATGGTGCAAACTGGTTTATACAAAGCAGTACATGTTCCTTAGGGAGCGATCATTTGATTTTTAGGAGGAAGGAGGGGGGGGGGGGGGCGGGCTGGGATGTTTTG